>UESW01004081.1:806098-1104722 GCA_900491605.1 Calamus simplicifolius
ATAGAACTAGCGTACGTTGCATCATGCTAGCAGCAATGAACGATGAATTCGGTCGCCGGTTCGAGAATGCTCAGCTAGAAGAAATCATTCAAGCGTTGAATGAATCTTTCGGCACACCTGACGACGTTGAAAGGCACAAAACTAGTTGTGCTATTTTTAATGCTCAAACGAGGGATGGATCTTCTATCACTGATCATGTATTGTATATGATCGAGAAGATAGAACTACTAAGAAAGCTCGGCTTTCCCCTACATGAGCAGTTGAGAAAAGATGCGATCCTAAATTCCTTGCCTCCATCCTTCCGACCTTTTCTTACTCATTTTCGAATGACAAAGCCTGCAGTCAACTACCACGGTTTATTGAGATTGTTACAGAACTTTGAGAAGGATAACCAGCTCTCTAAGGGTTTGGTTAATATGGTTGAAGGATCTAAGGTAGGGCGTCAACCCTTTGGGAAAGGGAAGAAGAAAAAGAATAAGAAAAAGGTGCAACATGCTAGGACATCTATAAGGGGTCAGATGCAGAAGAAGAAAGTTGATAAAAGTCAAGCTGAATGCTTTCATTGCAAGATGCAAGGGCACTGGAAGAGGAACTGTCCTCTTTACATTGCCATACTTGATCCAAATAGGCCGACGAAGAAAAAGGGGCAAGATATTGCTCAACAAGGTATTTATATGATAACACCTTGTAATTTTTCTGTATATGATAATCAGACCTGGGTATTGGATACCGGGAGTCCTTTTAACATTTGCAATTCATTGCAGGGACTACAGGTCACTAAAAGATTTGAGGACAATGAAAGATTCCTTAATGTCGGCGATGGAAGATTAGTTCCAGTTCTGGCATTAGGAGTTCTTGAAATAGTTTTCAATAGAAATGTCATTATACTAAATGATTGTCATTTTTGCCCAACGTTCTTGTTGAATGTAATTTCTGTAGGCCTTCTGGCCAAAAGTCATTATGAAATTTTAATAAAGGATGTTACTTTGAATATCATTATGAATGGAGTCACTGTAATGACTGGGCATTTATCTAATGGCATTTATATATTATCACATCCTGTGAATGTAGTGTACAAATCAAGTAAGCGCCCTAGAACAACTGATGTCACAGACATTAATCTTTGGCACCATCGGCTGGATCATATCAATAAGAACAGATTAAATAGGTTAACTCAGGAGGGCATCCTTCGAGTTGATGATTGTGAATCATTAACTACCTGTGAATCCTGTCTTCTTGGTAAAATGACCAAGTCATCTTTTACTGAAAAAGGTGAAAGAGCTAAAGAGCTATTAAGTCTAGTACATACTGATGTATGTGGACCAATGAGCACTTATGCCAAAGGTGGATATTACTACTTCATTACTTTTACAAACAACCTTTTTAGGTTCAGTTATGTCTATCTTATGCGACATAAATCTGAATCATTTGAAATGTTCAAACAATATCATAAAGAAGTAGAAAAACAAACAGGAAAATGTATTAAGATCCTTCGATCAGATCGAGGAGGCGAATACCTTTCCAATGACTTTGTGACATATTTAAGGGAGAATGAGATTCTCTCCCAATGGACTCCTCCAGGAACACAACAACATAACGGTGTGTCGGAAAGGAGGAATCGAACTCTGTTAGACATGGTTCGGTCCATGATGGGTTTTGCAAGCTTGCTAATATCATTTTGGGGATATGCATTAGAATCAGCTTATCATATTCTTAATAAGGTTCTAAGTAAGTCTGTTTCTAAAACTCCATATGAGATGCAGTATGGACATAAACCGGTTATTACCTATCTGAGAGTCTGGAGGTGTCCGATTTATGTGAAACGTGCAAAATCAGACAAACTTGAACCCAAATCTGACAAATATTTTTTCATCGGTTATCCGAAAGAAACAAAAGGATATTACTTCTACAATACTGAAGAATAAAAGTTGTTCATTAGTAATAGAGCAGTTTTTCTTGAAAAGGAGTTCCTTAGTGAAGGAACAAATAGCTCTAATGTTGAACTTGAGGAAGTTCATCAAGTAGAAGGAACAACACAAACCAGTGAACCCTTAGAATCTGAGTTGATTCGATCAAACTCAAAACCCATTTTAGATGCACCATTAAGGCGATCTGGTAGAGTACCACATCAACCGGACATATACTTAGGTTTCTTGGTCCAGAACGATGATCCTGTTGAACTCGATGAGAACAACGAGGATCCGATCACCTATATGGATTCTATGCAAAGGACTGACTCTAATAAATGGCTTAATGCCATGAAATTGGAACTTGATTCCATGAAGAACAATAATGTATGGACATTAGTTGACCCACCCGAAGGGATAAAACCCATAGGGTGTAAGTGGGTTTTTAAAAGGAAAAGAGGCGCAGACGGAAAGGTTGAGACCTATAAAGCACGTCTGGTTGCCAAGGGGTATCGTCAATGTTATGGTATTGACTATGACGAAATGTTTTCTCCTGTGGTAATGCTGAAATCCATTCGGATTATGCTAGCTATAGCAGCACACTTAGATTATGAGATTTGGCAAATGGATGTTAAAATCGCTTTTCTAAATGGTGATTTAGAAGAACATGTGTATATGATATAGCCTGAAGGTTTTATATCTAAAGACGAGACTAAAGTATGCAAGCTACAGAAATCTATTTATGGACTTAAGCAAGCATCTAGGAGTTGGAACATACGATTTGATAAAGTGATCAAATATTATGGCTTTATTAAGAATAAAGAAGAACCTTGCATTTATAAATGGGCTAACGGTTCTGTTATTGTATTTATTGTATTATATGTGGATGACATTCTCTTAATTAGGAATGATGTCCCTGCATTAAAAGGAATAAAGACATGGTTATCATCACAATTATCCATGAAAGATCTGGGAGAAGCATCATACATCCTCGGGATGAAGATCTATAGAGATAGATCTAAGAGGATGCTTGGTTTATCCCAATCTACGTACATTGACACAGTGCTAAAGAGGTTTAGCATGGAGAATTCCAAGAAAGGCTATCTTTCGATAGGCCATAGAATTCATCTTTCTAAGAAAGATTGTCCGACAACTCCCAATGAAAGAGAACGTATGAGTCGAATTCCATATGCTTCGGCAGTAGGATCGATTATGTACACCATGACATGTACAAGACCAGATGTGGCATACTCACTAGGAGTAGTGAGTAGATATCAATCTGATCCAGGAGAAAAACACTGGCAAGTTGTTAAGACAATCCTTAAGTATTTGAGAAATACTAAGGACCAGTGGTTAGTCTATGGAGAGTCTGATTTGAAACTTGTTGGATATACTGATTCCAGTTTCCAATCATATCATGATGATAGCAAAAGTGTATCGGGTTTCGTGTTTATCCTAAATGGTAGAGCTGTTTGCTGGAAAAGTTTCAAGCAACATATAGTGGCAGATTTGGTGTGCAAGGCAGAGTACATCGCTGCATCAGATGCTGTGAAAGAAGCTATGTGGCTGTGAAAGTTTATCTCCGAGCTTGGAGTGGTACCTTCCATAGATGGACCAGTCATGTTGTACAGTGACAGTACTGGTGCCATAGCTTAAGCAAAGGAACCGCGAGCACATCAACGCACCAAGCACATACTGCGTCGGTTTCATCTTATACAAGAGATTGTAGACCGAGGTGACATAAATCTTCAAAAGATTGATGGAAAGGAAAACCTAGGTGACCCATTTACTAAAGCACTCAGCATCAAGGAGTTTGATGACTATAAATTGAAGATGGGTATTAGATACTGTAATGAGTGGCTTTAGGCTAAGTGGGAGTTTGTTGGGAATTGTATCCTAAAGCCAATCATTTGATGATTGTGCTGATGTAAATTATATATAAATTGATATATTAATAAAAGTTATTTGACAGTTTATTCATTACAAAAACATCTTCTTAAAACTCCTAATAGCAATGAAGCCCTCAGGATCTTCCTTCACGATAAAGGAGGATTTATCTTTGAAGGTTAAGAAGAGTTCGTGACCAAATGATATACTATGACAGGGCCATAGTACTATCAATTATAGGACGTTGTATATCATATTTGTTGGTTGTCCTCTTAACCAAGGAGTGTAGAGACACTGGTATGACATACAGGTGAAAGTATAAGAGTACATTTCACCTAACGTGACTCATTTCCGGATACTCTACTGTCAAGAGTTAATCCGAGAAGATATATGTATAAGTATCCTTTAGACCTGAAGATCACAACCAGTGATTTACAAGAAACTCATTGTACTTAGGTGCCGGACCACCTGGATTTCTAATCCAGCTACGAAAGGTTGCTGGGTACAGTCAAGTACTTGTGATAGTCAATTGTGGATCAAGATGGAATTTGACCTATTCCGTTAAAAGGAGAAATGCTTGTGTTTCAATTTAGCAAGACCTTGGCCAAGGCACTTCATTTGAAAGTCACATGATCACTAAAATTGAAATCACTTTATGGATTTACTGTTTAGAGTTGACAGGCTCTTAAGCCATCCTTAGCATTTGTGGTCAAGAGGATGAATTATACGGTAACTGTTTCTTAGGGTTCTTGGAGTTTGCTCGGCAACTCTTCGACCTATCCGAACGTCGGGTTCCATTGCTAGATGGGCACATCGATTAGTATAGAAAATTATTTCTATGCTACCGGCTTAGGTTCGAACCTAGAGAGTCACACGCAAAGAAGTTTCCTAGGATGATCTATTTACTGATCAACGATTGAGAATCGTATATGATTTAATTAATCAATTTGATTGATTGAATTATCTCAATTGGATTAAGTACAAGTGAATAAGATTCAATTTGGTTTAAGTCTACTAGAAGGACTAATCAATTTCAAATATTGATTTGAAATTAGATTTGATTTGGATTTAAATAGATTCAGGATTAGCCAAATTTAATTTGTGCTAGGACCATGATCTATATTGGTTTAATCCAATAAATTCAAATTAGCTTAAAACCAAAAATCCAAACCCTATGTGTGAAAAAGGTTTTTTTCGCATGATGAGATAACTAAAATCTCATCTCATGAGAAATTAAATTCTCATGCAGAATTTAATTTATAACTTTTAGTCTTCTTCAAATGATTCCCAAGTTTAAGAAAAATAAATTTTGCTAAAAGGTGCCTCTTTGGAAGAGCACTCCACACAACTCTCCATGCATTGACAAGTGTGTGAATTAATGTGCCTCTTTGGAAGAGTACTCCACATAACTCTCCATGCATTGACAAGCGTGTGAATTAATATGCCTCTTTGGAAGAGCACTCCGTATAACTCTTCATGCATTGATAAGTGTGTGAATTTAATATGTCTCTTTAGTTTTCACAAAATAGTGGAATTTTAATTGTTAGAATTCAATAGGCTGGCTAATATGAAACTATAAATAGAGGACATCCCTCACCAGATAACAAAATACAAGATCAAAAGAGATCAAAAATTCTAAACAGTTAGAACCAAGTGTTACAGTTCTAAGAGTTAGAACAGAAAATTCTGGTGTGATTTTAGTGTTAGCAAAAGCTTGGTGGATCTTGGAGGAAGATTCAAGTGGAAGAATTCAAGATCAACAAAATTATTTTTTCGCGAGCTAGCACTCCTGGGAATCCGATCATTCGGGGGCTTCGCGTGGACAATACTAGAGGCTGAACGATTGAATGGCTGCAGAGCACAAAGGATTTACCTACTGTTCTTAAGGTGAGTAATTTGATCCTTTGATCTTAAGGCAGGCTTCAAGATGAGTAGTATGACTTCTCATATTGAAGATTAAGATATGATCTTAATTATTTAATTTATATGCAATACTTAGATCAAACGATCTTATAATATAAGGCAAATATATGATCTTGATGCATGTTAGAAAGATTAATATGTAATCTTTAAATTTCTGCATTGATAATTGTTATCAAATTTTAAAATATGCATGCCTCGGGGATTAACTCTCCCAACAATATATGCCAAACCTCCCACTATTAAGATGGCTTTATATTAATAAATCCTTAGTTCCAAATATTTTTTATAAATAAAAAAATGTATTCCCATTTATTTTAAGGGGCAAGCCCTTATGGGCCAGGCACGGCACGGCACGGCCTGGCCTACGAGCCATGCCGTGCTTAGCCCTTATGGGTCGTACCGACCCATGCTCTTATGGACCATGCCGGGCTTGGTCCGTGGACCAAAAATTTTAAATCTGACATGGCCCGTTACTGTAGCAAGCGGGCCATGCCTGGCTCAGCCCGCTTCATGCTAAGCGAGGTCGGGCCACCCATGGCCGGTCCGGCCCAATGCCCAGTTCTATTTGTAAAGACAAAATCATTCCCTTCTGTGTATATCAAATACAATAATCAACATTGCTGGCAATCTATTCAGTGATACATTAAAGTTTTGGTCATTAGTAAACGTAATAATAGCATTACAAATCATGTTTACAATCTTTATTGGGATATACTCTAGTTTATTTAGTCTGTGAGAATGACCTATGATATCGAAGTCGAAATGAAAACATCAATTTTAATTTCAAACGTTGGTTTGGATAAAGATAAATCCAATGTCAATTCGATATATGAAAAGGCTTTAAAATTCAAACTTTTATTTAACATTACGAATCTATTCTAGTTAACTGTAACCTAATACCATCTTCTCATCTGACACCTCTTTTCCATCCATTTCGTGGAACATTTCTCTTATGATAAGTTTGAATTTTTAGGAGGGTGAGTGCTTTGAAGTTCATGCGAGCGAGTGCTCCGGCGTTTGTCTGTTGGCTATCTTTAAGATTCGTGCGTGGCCCCTGTCTGTTGTGATCTCTGGTGATCGTCTTCGCCTCCGACTGCAGCTCTTATGGAGGTTCCTTCCTTTGCTGTCCCCTTGCCTTCTATGGCGCCTGATGGGGATGCGGGGGTTCGTGTTGCTGGGTAGAAGACGGGCACGACTGGGTTTATCTGGGTTTTATCGTCTCCGTTGCCGGCTGAAATTTTGAGACTGGAGTCTGTGTTTTCGGAGGTGGTTAACGTTCCGGTGGACGAGCTGAAGACTGAGATGGTGGAATGGAAGATGCGAGCTATCATTGCTCGATCGTTTCAGAAATGGGTTCCAGCGGAGGCATTTGTTAGGGAGTTTCGCCGTGCCAGAATTCAGGGGGAAATTCAACCTATTAGCTTGGCATTTCGATACCACATATTCCGTTTCGAAGACCCGAATGCTGCAGAATTGGTGATGAATCGTCCATGGGTCATTAATGGGCAGATTATCGCAATGGAACGGTGGAAGCTGGAGTTCGTTCCAACTGTGGATGCCATCCCCTTTGCCCTGGTTTGGCTGCGATTACCGAACCTTCCATTGGAATTTTGGAAGGAGGATTTTCTCAGGGTGATCATTGAGTCTACAGGCCAATTCCACTGTGTTGATTCGTCGACTTTGGCCAAAAGCAGAGGAGGATTTGCCAGAATCTGTCTGCGGGTGGATCTCCGGCGTCCTCTTCGATCGGGAACCCGTGTACAGGGCATCAACCTTCCCTTTTGGCAGCAGTTTGTTTATGAATTTCTGGAAGGATTGTGCTCCAGTTGTGCATCGCTTCACTTGGCAGGGCCTTGCTCTGTGCCGGCTGGGTCATGCAAGGAGGGTGAATCTTCGTCCCCTGTTTTTGGATCTTGGTTGACTGCTGTTCGTCAACGCCGGGATGTCCCTGGAGCTATGAGGGAGGTGAGGAAGAAGCCCATTATAAAGCCTGCTTCTGTAGCTTCTGGCAGTGACTCCGCATCCCAGCTGATTCAGGAGAAGCATTGTTCGGCGGTTGGAGAGGCAGACGTGTGGAGTTTGCCGGTGAAGGTTGCTCGCCGGAAAGTGCCCCCGCTGTCGAAGATGGTAATTGTCTCTGATCCAGGCTCGGCTGGCTCTGGTGGTGAGGTGCAGAAGGGGAAGTCTGTGGCCTCTTCAGTTCTTGAGGATGTGCCGGTTTTTTCTTCCCATGCCAGTCCTATAGCTCATGAGACGATTAAGCTGAGGGGAAAATTAAAGAGCAATGCTGAAGTTGGGTCCACTCATGTTCAACCAAATGCAAACCCTTTTTCATCTTATGGATTGGGTGTGGTTTGTGGCAGTGATCAGGGCAGTGGGGATGCTTTTCCTGGCCCCCTGAAAAGGGCTAGACCTGTTGAGTGCCCTGCTCCGAGAACTGTCTCCAAAGTTGTGAAAAGGAAGGGCAAAGGTAAAGTTCCTTTACCAAAAAGTATCGAGGAGGCTCATTATTTTCCTGCCAACCTGTCACTACCTCATTGCTCTCGAGAAGATGGTCAGGAGGTGAGTCAGCCCAGCGCTGAAATGAATGTCGGTTTGACTGTGCCAGATTCAGGTGAAGAAACTATGAGTTGGCACTCAGACTCACTATCATCGGTGCAGACTATTCGGCCTGCTATTTTAGACGTTGTTTCGGATTGACTGAAGGCTGATTCATTAATGATGACTGATGGGGGCACCCTTGCTAGTGAGTGCCTTCCTGATATGGTTATGGTGGAGGACCAGGGAGGGGTCCCAGTTTCCTCCAGTATTAAATGAAGATTCTAATATGGAATACTTGAGGAGCTTGAAAGCCTTCCTTTTGATCCTCGTTTAATAGATTGATGCAATTATATAATTTTGATATATGTGTGCTGTTGGAAACTAGGTTGTCTGGTGATACTTTGGCCCGGCTTCGAAGACAGATTTCCCGGTCTTGGTCTTCGTATGTGGTAGAGGCTGAAGGTATGTATGGGGGTATATTGGCCATCTGGCATGATTCTACTGTTTCGATTGAGGCTTTTCATCAGTGTAACCAGCAGATTGGTCTTCTTATCTCTATGCGGTCCTCTGACCCATGGCTGCTGTCGGCTGTTTATGCCAGCACGGATTACAGAGAGAGGCGAATCCTTTGGGCTGAGCTGCTTTCCCTCCTTGATCAAGGTCTCCCTACCATTGTTGCGGGAGATTTTAATTGTATCACTAAGGCCAATGAAAAACGTGGGGGCAGACGGCTTTCGACCTCAGCTGATATTAATGAATTTAAATCTTTTATAGGGTCCTCTAGATTATTGGATTTGGGGTATTATGGGACCCAATTTACTTGGTGTAATAATCGTCAGGGCTCAGCTCGTGTTTGGGAGAGACTCGACAGAGCTTTGGCTACGGCCCAGTGACTTCATATGCATCCTGCGGCTTCTGTATCTCACCTGCCCAAGATTCCTTCAGATCACTGTCCCATTTTGATTTCTACTGAGGCTGATCAGTATCAGCGTAGACAGTTTAGATTTGAGCATTACTGGATAGTCCATTCTAGGGCTCGGTCCATTATTACTCAAATTTGGCATCTTCCTATCAGGGGCAATGCTATTTATCGTCTTTCTCATCGTCTTATGCTGGCCAGACGGCATCTTTCCAAATGGAATAGGTTTGAAGTGGGGAATTTGGATAGACAGATTGATCTGGTGGAAGCTGATATTACTGCTCTGCAGGGTAAGGAGGATCTGGAGGGATTTCTGTTGGATTCGGACCTTTTCTCTTTGCGGGATTTGCTTGCTCGTCACCACTCTCTGCTTCGCCAGCAGGAGATGTACTAGAAATAGAGGTCTAGGATTCAGTGGATCTGTGAGGGGGATCGTAATACAAGATTCTTCCATCAGGCTACCTTAAAGCATCGGGCTGTGAACAGGATTCGGAGACTAGTTGATGTGGAAGGGTATGGTCAAGAGGATCACCATTCTATTCGGGATATGCTTCTCCATTTCTTTCAATCCAGATGGGCTGATTCCACTACTGATGGGGATCCGGTGGTCAGGGTTCCTGATTCCAAAAGGGTATCTTCACAGGAAAATGAAAAGCTGTGTAGACCGTTCACTGCTGAGGAGATTCGGATGGCCCTATGGGAGCTTGGTCCTGATAAAGCTCCAGGGCCTGATGAATTTCCGCCTCTATTTTATCGCCACTATTGGGACATAGTTGGGCAAGAGGTGATTCAAGCGATTCAAATCGTCTTCCAATTGAAGCAAATTCCCTTGGAATGGAACCGGACACTTGTCACGTTGGTGCCCAAGCGGTCCGACGCCTCTCTTCCGCAGCATTTCAGACCTATCAGCCTTTGCACTACTCTGTATAAAGTTTGTGCTCGCCTCTTGGTTGGCCGTCTTCAGCTTGTGATCCCTCGTCTTATCTCTATAGAGCATGGGGCTTTTATTCGAGGGCGTTCTATTTCGGATAACGTCCTTATTGCTCAGGAATTCATGCATGATCTTCAAAGAGCCCCAGTGAGAAGGAGTCTCATGGCGGTGAAGCTTGATATAGAGAGAGCTTATGACAGACTGAGCTGGGCCTTTTTGAAGCGCTCTCTTCAGGAGTTTGGGTTTGATGACCTTTTTATTGAGTGGATTATGGCATGTATTTTGAGGCCTTCCTTTTCTCTGCTCATCAATGGGAGCACTACTGAGTTTTTCCACTCTTCTATGGGATTGAGACAGGGGTGCCCCTTATCCCCCTTGTTATTTATTCTTGCTGCGGATGATCTATCTCATGCTTTTCATCTGGCTCAGCAGGAGCATCGGATTGTCCCGTTCATGGCTGGGAGAGAGGGCCCTTTGATTTCTCATCTTCTTTTTGCTGATGATTGTATTCTTTTGGGGCAGGCTTCCATTGATAATGCTGCTTCTTTTCATTCTATTCTGCAGCGTTATTGTCAGGCGTCGGGTCAGAGGGTTAATTTTCTTAAGTCATCTATCTGCTTCAGCCCAAAGACCCCTAGATCTACTAGGGATGCCATTATGGAGTTATCAGGTATCACTTCTCGAACGAACCGCTTTATGTATTTGGGGATCCCCATTACTGGCAGACGGGCTCGCTGTTCTGACTATGCAGAGATTGAGCGATGGGTTCGACAGCGTATTGAGGGGTGGCAGGTGACCAGTCTGTCCATGATGGCTAGGGTCACCATCATTCGTTCTGTCCTTTCTTCTCTTCCTGTGTATCTCCTTTTGAATGCTGTCATGCCGATCACTTGTCTAAGGATTGAGAGATGCTTCAGAGATTTTCTTTGGGCTTCTATGCAGGAGGGACATGGTATTCACCTGTTATCCTGGGATAGGGTCTGCATGCCTATTAATGAAGGTGAACTGGGGATTCAGTCTTTGATTGTTAAAAGAGAAGCTCTTCTTGCCAAACATGCCTCGCGCTTCCTTCTGGAGCCTCAGAGCTTATGGAGTTCTGTGATGCATGCGAGATACGGTGATTGGGTTTCTAGTTCGATTATTATATCGCCCCGGGGATCTTCATCCTATTGGAAGGAGATTTGTAGACATAGTCAGCCTATTCTGCACAATATCTCTTGGATAATTGGAGATGGTTTTTCGATTGATGTCGTCAATGATACCTGGATTTCCGAGCTCCCTCTTATGCGGTGGACCTCCTTTATCAATATGAATGTTCCCCCCAACATTAGGGTTAAGGATTTGATTTCCTTAAACCCCCACTCATGGCACATACCCACGGTGACCCATTTTTTTGGGGACGAGCTTTTTCATCGGATTCTCTCGTTGCCTTGTTTACCTGGTTGCTCTGCTGATTCCAGGGTTTGGCAGCGATCTTGTCTTCCCAAGGCCCCCATTAGGGATCTTATGGACATATACAGGCCGTAGGCTCAGCGTACGAAAGATGCAGTCTGGATTTGGAAGCTTCCTGTTCTCCCCAGGGTTCAGCTATTCATTTGGAAGCTTCTTTGGGACTACCTTCCTACTTGCCTCCTTCTATCTCGGAGGGGTCTGTCTATTCAGCCGATCTGTCCTCTGTGTAGGCAGGTGGAGGAATCTGTGGACCATGCTATATTTCGCTGTTCCAGAGCGAGAAGGATTTGGGTTCTTATGGGCTATACTAGGGACCTGGACGATATGGCTTTCTCGTCATCATCTTTCTTTCAGGACATCTGGTGCGGTCTTTTGAGCAAGCGTGGTCTTTGGTCTGTCACTGCTTATTATATATGGCTGTCGAGGAATCAGATCATATTCTCCAACGACAGGTTTTCTTTTCACAGGATTGTGAGACAGATTAGATTATTGGCTTCGGACTGTGCCCGCGGCTTTCATGATGTTGATTTTGACTCCTCTGGCCTCTGGGGCTCCCCTGCTGTCCCGACAGCGAACCAGCGTACGGTTTTCTTTTCTTGGGAGCCCCCCCTCTAGGGTATGTCAAAATTAACTTTGATGGGAGTGTCCAGGATAGAGCTGCTGGATCTGCTTTCATCATTCGAGGACTGATGGATGCTCTTTTGGCGGCAGGTGGCTTTGGTTCCCTGGACTCAACAGTTCCTTTGTCGGAGCTCTGTTCTGCTTGGGCAGGTCTTTCGTTTGCTATCAGGATTCTCCATGCTCACAGGATTATGATTGAGGGGGATTCTATGACTATCATTTCTTGGTTATTGAAGGAATGTTGCTTAGATGGTTCCTCAAATTCGATTCTGAGGGACTGTTGGTCTATGTTGCGGGAGGTTGATTCTGTCCAGATCCGCCACATTTATTGTGAGGCCAACTCGGCGGCAGACTGGGTGGCTTCCTTTGCTGCTCAGCATGCGGGTCCATGAATTTGGAAGCCAGGAGACCCCTGTCCTCTCCTTTTGCAGCAAATCTTCCGATATCTGGGCTGACTCATTCAAGAATTGTATGATCACCCGTTGTAACAAAAAAAAAGTTTGAATTTTTAAAAGGATTTTACTAAAAGTAAGAATTTTAGAATTTTAAAACAAAGATTTTGTTTGGCTAGTCTCGAAAAGAATTTCTAAAATTTTATAAAATTTATAAATATCTCAAAGTGATTTACAAATTCCTCCTCAGAATCTGTTTGAAAATAGTTAAAATATTACAAAATTTTATTTACATAAAATTTGTTTTAATTATTTTACACATAATTTTTACTTAAAATAATTTTATAATTTTATTTAATTTACTTTTTATAAATTTATTAATTATTAAATATTTATCACATTAATTTTATTTTCAAATATTAATATTTTATTATTATTTACATAAAATATTAACAATTATTAATATTACATAAATATCATTCATTTATTAATAAATAATTATTACATAAATAAAATAAAATTTATTAAAAAGTAATATTATTAATATATACTACGAGTATAAATATTATTAAATTAAAATATTTACATAATTAATAATTTATACAATTCAATAATATTTTTTATATTTTATAATAATGCATATTTTTTATTGTTTTATATATTCTATAAAATAAATTTAAAGTTAATAAAATATTTATAATAAAATTTAAATTTAATTAGGAATATTTCTAATATTATTTTACATGTTTTTTTTTTATTAAATAAATATTTTTATAAAAAATAATATAATTTTTAATAAATAATATTATATATTAATATTTTATAAATATTATTGATACGTACAGTAATATTAAACAAATATTTTACTATTAATAATAAAATATTAATATTTAAATAAAAAATATTGATGAGTGTTGAGGGGTAAAATCATCATTACATTGTTGATCGCTCACATTGGCGATTGGGTCACGCCCGATCCAAACGCTCCGCTTGCCAACTGGCTGCTGGCGCAACATTCTAGCAACGAGCATCTCGTCATAACGAAGAAAGAGAACAAAAGGGCAAAAGGGCCACGTGCGTGGGTTCTCCCAAGGTCCCCTCATTAATATCCGGCAGTCAAGTCAATAGGCTGGAGCATTTAATGGTGCAGAGATGGTCATAATGACTTGACAAACATTTAATGGAATAAAAAGAAAGGAGAAAGTATACTTCGGCCAACATGCCTCGGCAAACATAGCTCGGTCATCAGAGCTCGGCCAGCCTCGGCCAGCATAGCTCGGCCAACATAGCTCAGCTAGCATAGCTCGGCCAGCCTCAGCCTCAGCCAGCTTCAGCATAGCTCGGCCAACATAGCTCGGCCAGCATAGCTCAGCCAACATAGCTCGACCAGCATAGCTTGGCCAGCCTCAGCATCGGCCAGCTTCAGCATAGCTCAGCCAACATGCCTCGGCAAATATAGTTCGGCAAATATAGTTCGGCCAACATGCCTCGGCAAATATAGTTCGGCAAATATAGTTCAGCCTCCGCAACAACGCTATGTCTTTTGCATCAAGGCATTTATGACCTCATAAAGGCCACATATATCAACCTGCTTTAAGGCATTCAATGCCTTATTTTCTTTCCTGCATTAAGGCATTTATGGTTGCCACGTTCGCCCTTTATGCCTCGGCACCTACCTCCGCCGAGCCTCCGCCAGCCATGATGACTGAACCACAACACCTCTGCGGTATCTGGCGCGGGAGAGTTCAAATTCACTGTAACAGAATAAGATTCCAAACAAGGAATCATGCCAAAACGTGGCATAGGACCTACAATAGTGGCCTAGGGACCACGCAGCCATTGAGTCTTGAGCCATCGGCCAGCTCTCCCTGCCTCCCAGTCGTCGATCCTCTAACTAACCATATATGGATCCTACCGGCCCTGTAACAACCTGATTCGAATCCGTTTCGAATCCCAACAACTTTCAGACCTCATCCAGAGCACGTCCAAGAAGTCAGGTGACCTCCTATAAATACTACCACCCTCAAGCCTCTCAGGTACGGCTATTCTACGCCCATTTTTTATTCGCAGTTCTCACACTCCGTCATGAAAGCTCTCACGAGAGCTCGGAGGAACTCTTCCTGGCGGATCCTTCTCCCCATATTTGTTGATTGCTGGTCTCCACTGACTTGGGCGTCGGAGGGTCTTCCGCAGAGGGCCACTCCCAATGCCTCTTGCGTGAGGACTGTCTTGTAGGTCCGCCTAGGAGGGAGCCCACGCTGCAGCCCGATCGCGCCCGAGCCAGAGGACAGATTTCAGTGGCAACAGATTGGCGCTAGAGGAAGGGCCTCAAGTCCCGTTAAACTTGAAAAAAGGAGACAAGGATCTCGATCTGGAAGAGAACCTCTCCAATGGCTAATCGGAGAAGGGCAACTTCTGAAGCCCAGGACCGGATTGCCTCCCAGAGACCCGATCCGATGAGTATCGTGGCACTACCGCCGCCACCAGCTGAGACTTTGTCGCCACCAGCTGTCCCAGTGACCCAGGACCCATTCGCCACACTGGTCCAGCAGGTCCAGGCCCTGACCCGTCTAGTTCAGGAGCGCCATACAGCTCCCCATCCAGTTATAGCTACCCCTGCTCCAAGCCTCCCAGAAGAGGCCGCAGCTCCACTTTCTCCAGCCACTTCTTCTTCTGGTCCGCATGGAGTTGCGGACCCCCCATGTCGACCTAAAGAGGCCAGACTAGTCCTGTAAGGGGGCTGCGACAAGGATCTCCCCAGATCTCGGCGGGCCCGATTTATCTCTCCGGTGTCCTCTCGCCATGACTCGATGCCGTCTCCGCCTTCTCCCTGCCTTGGCACAACAGATCGGCTTCCATAGCCGTGCTATGTGCACCAAGGCATTTATGGCCTCATAAAGGCCATGTGCATCTACCTGCATTTAATGCCTTATCTCCTACCATCATTAAGGCATTTATGGCTGTCGCATTGCCCCCTAGGCACCTTTTGCGTGAGAAAGGATGGCGTCATAAAGCCAAGACAAGGAGTTCTTGACTCCATGCTTCACAGAAGTCCAATGCCCAGCTTCAACCTCGGCCAGTGGATCTACCGCACCACACAGAGAGTTCCCACAGGCGAGACCCCGTTCCGCATGGCCTTTGGCGTAGACGCTGTCATACTCGTGGAGATAGGACCCCCGTATCCGCGGATGCTATCATGCCTCCAGAGTCAAAGGGAGATCTTTCTCGCCCGGCGACCTTGTTCTCCGGAAAGCATCTGTCTCCAAACCGCTGGAGCAAGGAAAGCTGGCGCCAAACTGGGAAGGCCCGTATCAAGTAGCGGAGACCATTGGACCGGGAACCTACAAGCTACAAGATCTAAACGGAAAGTCTGTCCCCCAGACGTGGAACTCGAACAATCTCCGTAAGTATTATCAATAGGGTATGTCCTCTATAAGTCCATTTTGATATGCCTTATTATACCTTCCTGTCGGCACGTATTTTCGTAATTTACAACGTGAATCATCACACATTATGTTGCCAAAGATTGCAAAAAGAAACAGGTGCTGCTCACCAATCCTCGGCACGACTGAGTTGCCTATTTGCACAGAAAATCTCCGAACCTTGGCAGGGCCAAGTAAAAATCTCCGAACCTCGGCTGGGCCGAGCAACAAAATTCTCTTAACCTTGGCAGGGCCAAGTAAAAATCTCTGAACCTCGGCTGGGCCGAGCAACAAATTCTCCGAACCTTGGCAGGGCCAAGTAAAAATCTCCGAACCTCGGCTGGGCCGAGCAACAAAAATCTCCGAACCTTGCCAGGGCCAAGTAAAAATCTCTGAACCTCGACTGGGCCGAGCAACAAATTCTCCGAACCTTGGCAGGGCCAAGTAAAAATCTCCGAACCTCGGCTCGGCAGAGCAACAAAATTCTCCGAACCTTGGCAGGGCCAAGTAAAAATCTCCTAACTCGGCTGGGCCGAGCAACAAAATTCTCCGAACCTTGGCATGGCCAAGTAAAAATCTCCGAACCTCGGCTAGGCCGAGCAACAAATTCTCCGAACCTTGGCAGGGCCAAGTAAAAATCTCTGAACCTCGGCTGGGCCGAGCAACAAAATTCTCCGAACCTTGGCAGGGCCAAGTAAAAATCTCCGAACCTCGGCTGGGCCGAGCAACAAAATTCTCCGAACCTTGGCAGCGCCAAGTAAAATATAATCTTAAAGGCTCGGAAATACCGAGTAATTATTTGAAGGCTCGGCAACACCGAGTAATTTATTATTTGGAAGCCTCAGTTATAACTGAGTAGCATCTTTGAAGGCTCGGAAACACCGAGTAATTCTTTGAAGGCTCGGCAACACCAAGTAATTTATTATTTGGAAGCCTCGGTTACAACCGAGTAGCATCTTGGGAAGGCTTGGCAACAACGAGTAATTTGTTATTTGAAGGCTTGGCAACACCGAGTAATTTATTATTTGAAGCCTCATTTACAACGAGTAGCAATTAATATTTGGAAGCCTCGGTTACAACCGAGTAGCATCTTGAGAAGGCTCGGCAACAACCGAGTAATATATTTCTAAAGGCTCGGCAACAACCGAGTAATAAATTCCCAGAGCATCGGCCAAAGACCAAGTGATATATTTTTAAAGGCTCGGCAACAACCGAGTAATAAATTCATCCATAAAAGTATGCTCTTTCTAGACCCATTTTTATTCATTGAATTAAATTCAGTTTTTAAAAGGTCTACAAAATTCCTATAACTCTCCTTGAAAGCTGCAATAAGAAGCAGGTCGTATAAATCCTCGGTCGGGCCGAGCAATCTCCGTACCTTGGCAGCGCCAAGTAAAATATAATCTTTATAATCCTCGATTGGGTCGAGCGGTCTTCGAACCTTGGCAGCGCCAAGTAAAATATAATCTTGAAGGCTCGGAAATATCGAGTAATTATTTGAAGGCTCGGCAACACCGAGTAATTTATTATTTGAAGCCTCGGTTACAACCGAGTAGCAACTATTATTTGGAAGCCTCGGTTACAACCGAGTAGCATCTTTGAAGGCTCGGAAACACCGAGTAATTATTTGAAGGCTCAGCAACACCGAGTAATTTATTATTTAGAAGCCTTGGTTACAACCAAGTAGCATCTTTGAAGGCTCGGCAACACCGAGTAATTTATTTGGAAGCCTCGGCTACAACCGAGTAGCATCTTGAGAAGGCTCGGCAACAACCAAGTAATATATTTCTAAAGGCTCGGCAACAACCGAGTAATATATTTCTAAAGGCTCGGCAACAACCGAGTAATAAATTTCCAGAGCATCGGTCAAAGACCGAGTGATATATTTCTGAAGGCTCGGCAACAACTGAGTAATAAATTCATCCATAAAATTACAATGAGAAGCAGGTCATAAAAAGCCCCGACCAGAGCCGGAGTGCATCTCTTATTATCAAAAGCCCCGGCTAGAGCCGAAGTGCATCTCTTATTGATTATCAAAAGCCCTGGCCAGAGCCGGAGTGCATCTCTTATCATCAAAAGCCCCGGCCAGAGCCGGAGTGCATCTCTTATTGATCTTCAAAAGCCCCGGCTAGAGCCGGAGTGCATCTCTTATTATCAAAAGCCCCGGCCAGAGTCAGAGTGCATCTCTTATTATCAAAAGCCTCAACCGAAGACTGAGTGATATATTTCTGCAGCCTCGGCCAATCCGAGTGATACAGCACTAAAGCTTCGTCCTAGCCGGATAATTTCTCGGAAACTCTAGTGCAACTAAAGCACCTTATTTTACTTCAGCAAGAGGGCTGCCCAGGCCTTTCTCTAACTACATAGAGATAAACACTTCCTCTACAGAGGATCGAATGACATGTTCCCCAAATAAGATTGCTCCAGAATTCTACTCCCTATATCCGAAGTTACACTTCAGACTAGGGAGTGGGGGGCATGTGTTGAGGGGTAAAATCATCATTACATTGTTGATCGCTCACATTGGCGATGGGGTCGCGCCCGATCCAAATGCTCTGCTTGCCAACTGGCTGCTGGTGCAACATTCTAGCAACGAGCATCTCGTCATAATGAAGAAAGAGAACAAAAGGGCAAAAGGGCCACGTCACGTGCGTGGGTTCTCCCAAAGCCCCCTCATTAATATCCGACAGTCAAGTCAATAGGCTGGAGCATTTAATGGTGCAGAAACGGTCATAATGACTTGGCAAGCATTTAATGGAATAAAAAGAAAGAAGAAAGTATACTTCGGCCAACATGCCTCAGCCAGCTTCAGCATAGCTTGGCCAACATAGCTCGGCCAGCATAGCTCGGCCAACAGAGCTCGCCAGCATAGCTCGGCCAGCCTCAGCATCAGCCAGCTTCAGCATAGCTCAGCCAGCATAGCTCGGCCAACATGCCTCGACAAATATAGTTTGGCAAATATAGTTCGGCCAACATGCCTCGGCAAATATAGTTCGGCAAATATAGTTCGGCCTCCGCAACCACGCTATGTCTTTTGCATCAAGGAATTTATGACCTCATAAAGGCCACATATATCCACCTGCTTTAAGGCATTCAATGCCTTATTTTCTTCCCTGCATTAAGATATTTATGGCTGCCATGTTCGCCCTTTATGCCTCGGCACCTACCTCCGCCGAGCCTCCGCCAGCCATGATGACTGAACCACAACACCTCTGCGGTATCTGGCGCGAGAGAGTTCAAATTCACTGTAACAGAATAAGATTCCAAACAAGGAATCATGCCAAAACGTATCCTAGGACCTACAATAGTGGCCTAGGGACCACGCAGCCACTGAGTCTCGAGCCATCGGCCAGCTCTCCCCGCCTCCCAGCTGTCGATCCTCTAACTAACCAGATATGGATCCTACCGGCCCTGTAACAACCTGATTCGAATCCGTTTTGAATCCCAACAACTTTCAGACCTCATCCAGAGCACGTCCAAGAAGTCAGGTGACCGCCTATAAATACTACCACCCTCAAGCCTCTCAGGTACGGCTATTCTACGCCCATTTTTCATTCACAGTTCTCACACTCCGCCATGAAAGCTCCCATGAGAGCTCGAAGGAACTCTTCCTGGGGGATCCTTCTCCCCATATTTATTGATTGCTGGTCTCCACTGACTTGGGCGTCGGAGGGTCTTCCGCAGAGGGCCACCCCCAATGCCTCTTGCGTGAGGACTGTCTTGCAGGTCCGCCTAGGAGGGAGCCCATGCTGCAGCCCGATCGTGCCCGAGCCGAGGACAGATTTCAGCGACAACAGATTGGCGCTAGAGGAAGGGCCTCAAGTCCCGTTAAACTTGAAAAAAGGAGACAAGGATCTCGATCTGGAAGAGAACCTCTCCAATGGCTAATCGGAGAAGGGCAACTTCTGAAGCCCAGGACCGGGTCACCTCCCAGAGACCCGATCCGATGAGTATCGTGGCACTGCCGCCGCCACCAGCTGAGACTCCGTCGCCACCAGCTGTCCCAGTGACCCAGGACCCGTTCGCCACACTGGTCCAGCAGGTCCAGGCCCTGACCCGTCTAGTTCAGGAGCGCCATACAGCTCCCCATCCAGTTATAGCTACCCTGCTCCATGCCTCCCAGAAGAGGCCGCAGCTCCTCTTTCTCCAGCCACTTCTTCTTCTGGTCCGCATGGAGTTGCGGACCCCCCATGTCGACCTAAGGAGGCCAGACTAGTCCCGCAAGGGGCTGCGACAAGGATCTCCCCAGATCTCAATGGGTCCGATTTATCTCTCCGGTGTCCTCTCGCCATGACTCGACGCCGTCTCCGCCTTCTTCCTGCCTTGGCACAACAGATCGGCTTCCATAGCCGCGCTATGCGCACCAAGGCATTTATGGCCTCATAAAGGCCATGTGCATCTACCTGCATTTAATGCCTTATCTCCTTCCATCATTAAGGCATTTATGGCTGCCGCGTTGCCCCCTAGGCACCTTTTGCGTGAGGAAGGATGGCGTCATAAAGCCAAGACAAGGAGTTCTTGACTCCATGCTTCACAGAAGTCCAACGTCCAGCTTCAACCTCGGCCAGTGGATCTACCGCACCACACAGAGAGTTCCCACAGGCGAGACCCCGTTCCGGATGGCCTTCGGCGTAGAAGCTGTCATCCCCGTGGAGATAGGACCCCCCTATCCGCGGATGCTATCATGCCTCCAGAGTCAAAGGGAGATCTTTCTCGTCCGGCGACCTTGTTCTCCGGAAAGCATCTGTCTCCAAACCGCTGGAGCAAGGAAAGCTGGCGCCAAACTGGGAAGGCCCGTATCAAGTAGCGGAGATCATTGGACCGGGAACCTACAAGCTGCAAGATCTAAACGGAAAGTCTGTCCCCAGATGTGGAACTCAGACAATCTCCGTAAGTATTATCAATAGGGTATGTCCTCTATAAGTCCATTTTGATATGCCTTATTATACCTTCCTATCGGCACGTATTTTCGTAATTTGCAACGTGAATCATCACACATTATGTTGCCAAAGATTGCGAAAAGAAAGAGGTGCTGCTCACCAATCCTCGGCACGACCGAGTTGCCTATTTGCACAGGAAATCTCCGAACCTTGGCAGGGCCAAGTAAAAATCTCCGAACCTCGGCTGGGCCAAGCAACAAAATTCTCCAAACCTTGGCAGGGCCAAGTAAAAATCTCCGAACCTCGGCTGGGCCAAGCAACAAAAATCTCCGAACCTTGGCAGGGCCAAGTAAAAATCTCCGAACCTCGGCTAGGCCGAGCAACAAATTCTTCGAACCTTGGCAGGGCCAAGTAAAAATCTCCGAACCTCGGTTGGGCCGAGCAACAAAAATCTCCGAACCTTGGCAGGGCCAAGTAAAAATCTCCGAACCTCGGCTGGGCCGAGCAACAAATTCTCCGAACCTTGGCAGGGCCAAGTAAAAATCTCCGAACCTCGGCTGGGCCGAGCAACAAATTCTCCGAACCTTGGCAGGGCCAAGTAAAAAATCTCCGAACCTCGGCTGGGCTGAGCAACAAAATTCTCCGAACCTTGGCAGGGCCAAGTAAAAATCTCCGAACCTCGGCTAGGCCGAGCAACAAAATTCTCCGAACCTTGGCAGCGCCAAGTAAAATATAATCTTGAAGGCTCAAAAATACCAAGTAATTATTTGAAGGCTCGGCAACACCGAGTAATTTATTATTTGGAAGCCTTGGTTACAACCGAGTAGCATCTTTGAAGGCTCGGAAACACCGAGTAATTCTTTGAAGGCTCGGCAACACCGAGTAATATATTATTTGGAAGCCTCGGTTACAACCGAGTAGCATCTTGGGAAGGCTCGACAACAACGAGTAATTTGTTATTTGAAGGCTCGGTAACACCGAGTAATTTATTATTTGAAGCCTCGGTTACAACCGAGTAGCAATTAATATTTGGAAGCCTCCGTTACAACCGAGTAGCATCTTGAGAAGGCTCGGCAACAACCGAGTAATATATTTCTAAAGGCTCGGCGACAACCGAGTAATAAATTCCCAGAGCATCAGCCAAAGACCGAGTGATATATTTCTGAAGGCTCGGCAACAACCGAGTAATAAATTCATCCATAAAAGTATGCTCTTTCTAGACCCATTTTTATTCATTGAATTAAATTTAGTTTTTAAAAGGTCTGCAAAATTCCTATAACTCTCCTTGAAAGCTGCAATAAGAAGCAGGTCGTATAAATCCTTGGTCGGGCCGAGCAATCTCCGTACCTTGGCAGCGCCAAGTAAAATATAATCTTTATAATCCTCGGCTGGGCCGAGCGGTCTCCGAACCTTGGCAGCGCCAAGTAAAATATAATCTTGAAGGCTTGGAATACCGAGTAATTATTTGAAGGCTCGGCAACACCGAGTAATTTATTATTTGAAGCCTCGGTTACAACCGAGTAGCAACTATTATTTGGAAGCCTCGGTTACAACCAAGTAGCATCTTTGAAGGCTCGGAAACACCGAGTAATTATTTGAAGGCTCGGCAACACCGAGTAATTTATTATTTAGAAGCCTTGGTTACAACCAAGTAGCATCTTTGAAGGCTCGGCAACACCGAGTAATTTATTTGGAAGCCTCGGTTACAACCGAGTAGCATCTTGAGAAGGCTCGGCAACAACCGAGTAATATATTTCTAAAGGCTCAGCAACAACCGAGTAATATATTTCTAAAGGCTCGGCAACAACCGAGTAATATATTTCCAAAGCATTGGCCAAAGACCGAGTGATATATTTCTGAAGGCTCGGCAACAACCGAGTAATAAATTCATCCATAAAATTACAATGAGAAGCAGGTCATAAAAAGCCCCGGCCAGAGCCGGAGTGCATCTCTTATTGATTATCAAAAGCCCCGGCCAGAGCCGGAGTGCATCTCTTATCATCAAAAGCCTCGGCCAGAGCCGGAGTGCATCTCTTTTTTATCTTTAAAAGCCCCTGCCAGAGCCGGAGTGCATCTCTTATTATCAAAAGCCCCGACCAGAGCCGGAGTGCATCTCTTATTATCAAAAGCCTCAGCCGAAGACTGAGTGATATATTTCTGCAGCCTCGGTCAATCCGAGTGATACAACACTAAAGCTTCGTCCAGCCGGATAATTTCTCCGACACTCTAGTGCAACTAAAGCACCTTATTTACTTCAGCAAGAGGGCCGCCCAGGCCTTTCTCTAACCTACACAAAGATAAATACTTCCTCTACAGAGGATCGAATGACATGTTCCCCAAATAAGATTGCTCCAGAATTCTACTTCCTATATCCGAAGTTACACTTCAGACTAGGGAGTGGGGGGCATGTGTTGAGGGGTAAAATTGTCATTACATTGTTGATCGCTCACATTGGCGATGAGGTCGCGCCCGATCCAAACGCTTTGCTTGCCAACTGGCTGCTGGCGCAACATTCTAGCAACGAGCATCTCGTCATAATGAAGAAAGAGAACAAAAGGGCAAAAGGGCCACGTCACGTGCGTGGGTTCTCCCAAGGCCCCCTCATTAATATCCGGCAGTCAAGTCAATAGGCTGGAGCATTTAATGGTGCAGAAACGGTCATAATGACTTGGCAAGCATTTAATGGAATAAAAAGAAAGGAGAAAGTATACTTCGGCCAACATACCTCAGCAAACATAGCTCGGCCATCATAGCTCGGCCAGCCTCGGCCAGCATAGCTCGGCCAACATAGCTCGGCTAGCATAGCTCGGCCAGCCTCAGCCTCAGCCAGCTTCAGCATAGCTCGGCCAATATAGCTCGGCCAGCATAGCTCGGCCAACATAGCTCGGCCAGCATAGCTCGACCAGCCTCAGCATCAGCCAGCTTCAGCATAGCTCAGCCAGCATAGCTTGGCCAACATGCCTCGGCAAATATAGTTCGGCAAATATAGTTCGGCCAACATACCTCGGCAAATATAGTTTGGCAAATATAGTTTGGCCTCCGCAAGCACGCTATGTCTTTTGTATCAAGGCATTTAGACCTCATAAAGGCCACATATATCCACCTGCTTTAAGGCATTCAATGCCTTATTTTCTTCCCTGCATTAAGGCATTTATGGCTGCCACGTTCGCCCTCGGCACCTACCTCCGCCGAGCCTCCGCCAGCCATGATGACTGAACCACAACACCTCTGCGGTATCTGGCGCGGGAGAGTTCAAATTCACTATAACAGAATAAGATTCCAAACAAGGAATCATGCCAAAACGTGGCCTAGGACCTACAATAGTGGCCTAGGGACCACGCAGCCACTGAGTCTTGAGCCATCGGCCAGCTCTCCCCGCCTCCCAGCCGTCGATCCTCTAACTAACCATATATGGATCCTACCGGCCCTGTAACAACCTGATTCGAATCCGTTTCGAATCCCAACAACTTTCAGACCTCATCCAGAGCACGTCCAAGAAGTCAGGTGACCGCCTATAAATACTACCACCCTCAAGCCTCTCTGGTACGGCTATTCTACGCCCATTTTTCATTCGCAGTTCTCACACTCCGCCATGAAAGCTCCCACGAGAGCTCGGAGGAACTCTTCCTGGGGGATCCTTCTCCCCATATTTGTTGATTGCTGGTCTCCACTGACTTGGGCGTCGGAGGGTCTTCCGCAGAGGGCCACCCCCAACGCCTCATGCGTGAGGACTGTCTTACAGGTCCGCCTAGGAGGGAGCCCACGCTGCAGCCCGATCGCGCCCGAGCCGGAGGACAGATTTCAGCGGCAACAATGAGTATTTGTGAAATAAGTATTAATATTTATTGCATAAATATTCAATATTTACATACAAATATTAAAATATTTATAAAAATTATATTAATTTATATAAATATTAGAAAATAATATTTATAAAAAGCTTTACAATCCTTAAATAAAATTCTTTTTTTAAGAGCAACTATCCAAATAAAAAAATTCTAAAATTCTGAAATTTTAAAATATTGTATTTGAAATCCTACATTTCAAGGTTACAAAATTTTGTAAAATATTTTATCCAAACATAACCTCCAACTCTTTTAGTAGAAATGAATTGGTGGCAGTACCACTTCTTGGTAGATTCCGATGAGTTTATTGTAGGATATATCTGATATTGCTAAAACTGTGTTTTTCTTCTTTTTTTTTTTTTTTTTCTTCATGGTGGGTTTGATTTCATACATATATTTTGCATTTGTTATGCATTTTCAACATATCAGCTTAAAAATTTAATCCACCCAAGCTTTTAATCACAATTCATACATGAAATAAACGGATTGCAAAATAAGTGATTTTATTTTCATTTTTAGTAAAATTAGATTTTGATTTTGACTATAACAATAGCACTGAATCAAATCGGCCCCATAAAAGATGCTGGACAGCTGCATTCTTTTCACCAAGATTAAAAACAAAAAAAAAAAAATGCAAGACCGCTGTTTTTTTTCACCAAAATAAAAAGCAATGCAAGTTTTGCAACGCTTTGTCGTCATGTCTCCATTGGAGATGCAGAAATGGAAGTTAACCAAGATTAGGGTGTTAATTTAAGATAATGGAGATAATTTTACCTCCCAGTTAGAAAATAATTGATTTTACAAACAATTTGAAATTGTGTTTTACACATTGACAAACGATAGATTAGAAGATTTTGTTATTTCTAAACCAAACGCATTAATATACGCAACCACAAAGTGCTTCTTTTCTTTTTCTTTTTTTGTTTTTATGGTATCTCTTCTCAAGACAAGAATTAGCTACTGCAACACATTTCAGCTATAATTAATTTAGTGCTCTACCAATAAGGATTAGGCTAGTAGATGGCTCTTGTAATACTTTGGAATTCAAGTTCAAATAATTTATTCACTTTGAAAGAATTCAAATTCCAGCAATCGCCCTAATTAGATCTCATCATTTCTTAATTGGCTTTTCTCTAAGTTAGACAGGAATTCAAAATCAATTAAATTCAAATTGTTATTCAGTGTATGGGTTGGAAATAGGAAATACCATATATAAAATGTGTAATCACTGACTGTATCACATGGCGACTTCATCACAAAGCAAGGAGATCAATAGAATTTGATAATTGAATCCAATCAAAATTTTAGATCTGACTTAGATCTTATAATTTATTTAACCTAGACCTGACTTATATATATTATATGGGTCTAATTTGGTCCGAGAATGATAATAGAGTGTTGGATAATACTGAAATAATATGTGAATAAATTAAGTATAACAAAAATGCGCATGTTAAGATGAATATATGGTAAAATTTTAAAAGATAGAATTAGAAATAAACATATACGAGAAATTATAGAAGTAGCTCTAATTGAAGATAAAATAAGAGAAAATCGATTAAGCTGATTTTGATATATACAATGAAAACCTTTAAATGCTCCAATTAGAAAAAGTATTCGTTTAACAGTTCATGGTAATAATAGAGATTGAGGTAAACCTAAACTAATATGAACATAAATAATTAAGAAAGATATAATTATTTATAATTTGAGTGTCAAACTTAGTCCTTAATAGAGCAGAGTGGAGGAAATAGATTTATGTAACCAACCCCATGTAATTGGAAAAAGGCTTAGATGAGTTGAGTTGAGAAAATGAACCTAATCCAACCTAAATGTGATTCAACCCAAGCTATAAACCTCAATTTTATGAATCTTTTATCCCTTCAATCCAATTATCTTTACCGATTCATTAATGAACTCTTGTTTAAACTAATTCTCTTCTTCATCTTAACAAGGTCTCCTCTCATTTATTTTCATTTAATTACATTTAGAATATTTATATTTTATATTTATTTTGATGAATTCTTATTTATAATATCTTTAAGTATATCAATAAATATTTTTAAGGCTATAATTTATAAACTTAAGGACGATCATTTATATAGGTAGAATTAAAAGTCTTTAAATAAAAATTTAAGTATACATTATCTTTTGTAATTTCATTTAAAATTTTTAATGAATTTATATTTGATTATTAATTATGAGACTTTAGTTATAAAATAGTAGTGAAGTGCTTGACTAAATTGCAATAAAATTCAATCCAATCCTAATTCGAACTAAAAGCAGCAATGTAGTGACCTATCTACGGTATACATTCTATTTTTATCTCAAACTAAGGTTTAGAGCCCATATCAACAAGGCAGACTCATGCCCTACTTGGAGCCAGGACAGGCTGAAGGTGGAATCAAATTCAGCTAACGTATTGAAACCTACCTACAGTCGAGAAATACTGGGGTATCATAGAAATCTAGCACCAAAATTACATGGATGATACGTGCTTTCTCTCCACCACGGTCTTAGTTCAAAAAGGGAGTCAGGTATTTGCAAATATATGTGTAATTAATCATAATTTTTGTCACCTTATAACTTGTGATGCCCCTCCTAATTTTTAATATTTTTAATAGTCCCCTATCGAAAAATTAGGAGATGATTGTATGGTTTATAACCGGTTAAGAAAGTTGGACAACCTACCAATTGAATTTCTTTTGGACTGTGGTGGCCCAAATTGGTATGGACCTTGTCCATCTCCCTTTCTTGTAACAAAATGAGTTCATGGGTTTGCGAGCCCGTGTCATTACAATATGATATTAGGGTCTAATACATGGATGACACTAGGCAAAACAATAGGATGATACTGTGAGGGTAATAACTCTAAGAATATTTTAAGTAAACATGTTTTGAAAGCTTGAAATTTAGAAATTTATAAAGATGTTGATTGTGATGCAATTTAGACAGTAATCCCATATCGAAAAATTAGGAGATGGTTGTATGCTTTATAACCAGTTAAGAAAGATGGACAAATACCAATTTGATCCCTTTTGGGCGATGATGGTCCAAATTGGTGTAGACCTTGTCCATCTTTCTTTCTTGTAATAAAACGGGTTCATGGGTTTGCAGGCCCGGATTGTTACAATATGATATGGTATCAGAATCTAGGTTTGACCTTTAGGTCTAACATATAGATGACACTAGGCAAAACAGTAGGATAACACTGAAAGGATAAGAACTTTAAGAATATTTTAAGTAAACATGTTTTGAAAGCTTGAAATTTAGAGATTTATAAAGATGTTGATTGTGATGCTCCTCTCAATAGTCTCATATCGAAAAATTAGGAGATGGTTGTATAGTTTATAACCAGTTAAAGAAGATGAATAAGTACCAGCCAAAATTTTTTTGGACTATGGTAACCCAAATTTATATGAACCTTGCCTATCTTTCTTTTTTATAACGAAATGGTTCATAAGTTTGTGGGCCAACGTCGTTACAGAACTCCTAGAAGTGTTCAAGGTGAATACCTTTTTCTCCTTTTTATGAGCAAGGCCTCCATGTAAAAGCTTTCACGGTCTCTGGTGGCGAAGACAAGGCTGACATCCACACAGGCTTTTATAGCGATTGAATTAATTTCAAAAACTGACTTCTATTGTAGTATGGGTCTCTGATATCGTTCACAAAGTCAAAGAACATTCGTATTCATTGTGAAGTGGTGGAGTTGGCAGGGGTGGATGCCATGGCACCTTCTGCAGGTTTGTCTTCTAATAGCCCTCAGGTTCCAGATGGGTCCTCTAATTCTTCACTATGGATATTATTATTTGGGATTGCCATGTTTGGCTAGGAAACTAGCACTTATCTCAACTTAATAAAAACGTTTGCTTTTGAAACATATTGTTGATATCTGTATGGTATCTTGCTTGAATCTCGATTATCTGGTATTGCTTTGATAAGTGTCATCGAAAGTTTAGCTTCGATCGGAATTTTCATGCTATTGAATTTTAAGGTCTGCCTGATTTCTTATTGCCTACTGAAAAAAAAAAAGGATGATCCAAACAGATTTTCTAGCTACATGTTTTACTCAATGTATATATGAGATGTTCTCAACTCCTGGTCCTCCCTCCTAAATGCTTGCGGCTGTTTATGCTAGCACTTTTTAGGCATCTATATGTCTCTTATATAAGGGCTGAGCTCAAGAACATTCTAAATATTGGTATGCCAATGCTGACTGCTGGGGGCTTCAATTGTATTCTATCTCATGAGGAGAAAAGGGATGGGTACACTCCGTTGTTAATATAATTGAGAATCCAAGTGATGTGGCTGATCCAACGCCGTTAGAGAACCATGATGGAAGGAAACCGACGGAGCCCCCCTTTTGGCCTCCAAAGGGCCCTTCGGCCACGGTAGCATTTATGGCCTTATAAAGCCACGCACACCCAATTGCTCTAAGCTCCAAGGCCGACAGCTCCATGGCCGATAGCTCCATGGCCGACGCCTCCAAGGCCAACACCCGGCACCTCCCAGCCGGCCCCGGCACTTTCCTAGCCGGCTGTCCAAGCTAGGCGGCCCCGATACCTCCAAGCCGGCCCCAGCACTTTCCTAGCCGGCCCCCGGCGTGTCCAAGTTAGGCGGCCCCGGCACCTCCCAGCCGGCCCCGGCACTTTCCTAGCCGGCCCCCGGCGTGTCCAAGCTAGGCAGCCCCTGGCGCGTCCAAGATAAGCGGCCCCGGCACCTCCCAAGCAGCCCGGCACTTTCCTAGCCGGCCCCCGGTGTGTCCAAGCGGCCCGGCACTTTCCTAGCCAGCCCCCGGCACCTCCCAAGCGGCCCGGCACTTTCCTAGCTGGCCCCCGGCGTGTCCAAGCTAGGCAGCCCCGGCACCTCCCAGCCGGCCCCGGTACTTTACTAGCCGACCACGCCGGGGCCGGCACCTCCCAAGCGGCCCGGCACTTTCCTAGCCGGCCCCCGGCGTGTCCAAGCTAGGCGGCCTCGGCACCTCCCAGCCGGCCCCGGCACTTTACTAGCCGGCCCCCGGCGTGCCCGAGTTAGGCGGCCCCCGGCGTGTCCAAGCGGCTCGGCACTTTCCTAGCTGGCCCCCGGCGTGTCCAAGATAGCCGGCCCCCAGCGTGTCGGCATGTCCAAGCGGCCCGGCACTTTCCTAGCCAGCCCTCGGTGTGTCCAAACTAGGTGGCCCCGGCACGTCCCAGCCGGCCCCGACACTTTCCTAGCCGGCCCCCGGCGTGTCCAAGCTAGGCGGCCCCGGCACCACCCAAGCGGCTCGGCACTTTCCTAGCCGATCCCCAGCGTGTCCAAGCTAGGCGGCCCCGGCACCTCCCAGCCGGCCCCAGCACTTTCCTAGCCGGAACCCGGCATGTCCAAGCTAGACGGCCCCGGCACCTCCCAGCCGGCCCCGGCACTTTTCTAGCCGGCCCCCGGCGTGTCCAAGATAGGCGGCCCCCGGTGTGTCCAAGCTAGGCGGCCCCGATACCTCCCAACCGGCCCCGGCACTTTCCTAGCCGGCCCCCGGTGTGTCCAAGATAGCCGGCCCCCGACGTGTCCAAGATAGTCGGCCCCGGCACTCTCTTTCGAGTCAGCCTCGGCCCTCTCATTCAAATCAGCCCCGCCTCGTTTAAGTCGGCCCTCTCATTCAAGTCGGCCCTGCCTCATTCAAGTCGGCCCTCTCATTCAAGTTGGCCCTGCCTCGGCATCATCTCGTCTCAGCTTCCACAGCCACATCATGTCTCTCGCACAAAGGCATTTATGGGTCACGTGCTCAGCCACCTCGGCCCCGGCCATGAATGGTGCCATGCAAGCACTCTATAATCAACACTTTACAAGGGACATCTGGCTTCAACTCCCAACTCATTCATCTTAGACGGATGTGTGGCTCATGATGGTGATGAGACTCCACCACCTTTTATTTCTCTTCCCTACAGCGGTCAAATCAAAAGGCCATCCACTTTGACGAAACTTGACCCACCAACCAGCTGCAGCCACCCACTCTGATGGGACTTGACCTACAGTCCTGACATATCAAAGAAGGAAGCAAGCTTTGCCATTGCTGCCATCACCTTAAATGCTCTGATAAGTGGTAGAACCCCATGCCTCACAGACATCAGCTCTGACACTTCACCCATCAAGGTCATCATTACAAGGCCTCAACTAGTCAAGCCAGACAAACTCTAAGCACCTATAAAATGGGTAAGAGGGACCCCCGACCAGGTAACTGAACTAAACGGGACTAAGAACAGATAACCACAACAATACTCTTAAACGCTCATTTCTGCTCACAGAGAGCTCCTCTCCGAGCCTCTCTCTTTCTCTTTCGAGCTTCCTCAAGCTCACGGCTATGGCCCAGAGCACTGACTTGAGCGTCGGAGGGTCCCCGCCGGAATCTCTAGCCCTCGGGACTTTTTGCAGGCTCCCAGACGCGAGAAGCTCGCCAGAAGATCCCGAGCTCGCTGGAGAGGGTGACTGGATGCTCGTGGACGTTCGAGAGGGGTGATCTAGCGGCATCAGATTGATCTCTTTTTCCACACTAAAAAGGGCTCATTCGAGCCCCCTTTTCAGCCGTGACCTCAGTCGCTAACTTGAGCGTCGGAGGGTCCCACCGGAGAATCCTCTCCGATCTTGGGACTTCTTTGCGGGCAACCCGGTGAAGCGAAGGTTGGAGAAGCACTCCGTTCCCGACGTTCAGGATCGATGATTGGGCGTCATCAGATTGGTGCGCCAGGTAGGGGGAGAAAGCAGAGTTCTATGACACTAAGCTACAAGCTCTCACTCCCTCTACAACAACAATGGTGGATAAAAATATGGTGATGACAAAGACCCATGGAGCTTCCGCCAGTAACGCTGGGGGGCACCCTCAACGAGCTGACCGATAAGAGGCTGGCTCTCTGCCCCATCGTCACCACTATCTCAGGCCATTCAGGCAGAGCATCATGCCACCCTTACTCTGCAAGTCCAAACATCAATGGCAGCTGCCCAAAAGCTACGGGAGCGATATTTCATGGCCTCACAGCAACAAACAAGAGCCCATGCTGCTTCTTTAGTTGTCGCTCAAGCCATCCACAATCCATCCGGTGAGAGATCTCCCCAGCGAGAGAATCACCACTGTCATATTTCTCTGGAGCTCATCAGCAATTTAAGGCTCAGGCTCGTTAGCCAGCAAGAGCATGCCCTCGGATTTCAGCACTGGTGCCCCCCGCCTTCAACATAGTTTCCTGAGGGGCAAGTCGTCAACTCAGCGGAAGGAGAGAGAGACCGTGCAAGCTAGAGGGCCCCTTGCCTTGGACCAATGTGGAGGCTGCCCGAATCTTGTAACTCCCAGCAACATCCTCTCTTCTAGCCGTCCGTCTTCAGCGGACTCTCCGAGCCGTTCGTCTTCAACGGCCGCTAGCTGCCCGGGCTTCCCTCGGTGACCTCTGGCTCTCGAGTCCGACTCCGACCCTCGTTTGTGGCTCCGCTCTAGCGTCCCCGGCTCTGGATCCCATCTCTCTCTTCACTGCACTTCGAAAATGGGTCCCCAACTTCATTTCGGAGAGGAGCTGGTCATCAACCAACTCCAGGCTCTGTCCCAACTTGATTCCCTGGGGGCGGACCACCAGTGGGCAGAAAGGCTCAAATCCACATAAGAAAAACAGGGGTGCTACAAGAGCTAAGTACGCTGCACCTAAGACAATTTCCATTGATACTTAAAAATGTCATGCAGGGAAGACCAACCTCGCGTTGGCGTCCCAGAAGCCCAATGTACCATTGGCACCAAAGACCGGTGTACCATCGGATCCAAAAAGCCCGACTTTGGTCGGCACTCAAAACTCGATGTACCATCGGTGCTAAAGCCCGAGGCCAGCTCGGTTAAAAAGGCTCCTGACGATTCTCAACTCTCAGGTCGCCCTTCGGGGTTAAAAAGGCTCCTGATGACTCTCAACTCTCAGGTCGCCCTTCGGGGTTAAAAAGGCTCCTGATGACTCTCAACTCTCAAGTAGCCCTTCAAGGTTAAAAAGGCTCCTGACGACTTTCAACTCTCAGGTCGCCCTTCGGGGTTAAAAAGGCTCCTGACGACTCTCAACTCTCAGGTCGCCCTTCGGGGTTAAAAAGGCTCCTGATGACTTTCAACTCTCAAGTCATCCTTCGGGGTTAAAAAGGCTCCTAACGACTCTCAACTCTCAGGTTGCCCTTCGGGGTTAAAAAGGTACCTGACGACTCTCAACTCTCAGGTCACCCTCCGGGGTTCAAAAGGCTCTCAACGTCCTCAACTTTGCCTCAGCAGCTTTGTCACAGCCTCAACGGCTTCATTTCAGCTTCAGCGGCTTCAGCCCTGCATTAGCGGCCAACGGCCAATCGGGTAATACCTTCATTTAAATTGTACACTTGCAACATATCGCTGGTTACTTTCAGCTATCAAGAGGCCCCAAGACAGCTCACAGCTGGGAGAGGCCAACTCCTCAGCTCACAGTTGATGGGCACCCACCTCTAAACTTCACGCCAAAAGTAAAGAGCCCCACCAAGCTCACCAACAAATGCCACAAACGTGGAGTCTCCCAAAACGAAGCAGAAGGAGACAAATTCCTCCAACAAAGAACTAACATTATTGCAGCCTCAGCAGCTCCCTCTATCTTAGGAGCATCATTGCGGCATCATTGGCTCTTTGCCTCAACAGCATTTGGACGGGGACCCACATCCAAACTTCATGTCAAAGGATAAAGACCCCAAAGTCAGGTGAGGATCAGCCACTTGGGAGGTGATACCCCTTTCGCCTTGCTGGGGTGGGCCCGCTTCGTCTCATGGACGAGGGGGCATCTGATGTGGCTGATCCAACGCCGTTAGAGAACCATGACAGAAGGAAACCGATGGAGCCCCCCTTTTGGCCTCCAAAGGGCCCTTCGGCCACGGTAGCGTTTATGGCCTCATAAAGCCACACACACCCAATTGCTTTAAGCTCCAAGGCCGACAGCTCCATGGCCGACAACTCCATGGCCGACGGCTCCATGGCCGATGCCTCCAAGGCCGACACCTAGCACCTCCTAGCTGGCCCCGATACTTTCCTAGCTGGCCCCCGGCGTGTCCAAGCTAGGCGGCCCTGGCACCTCCCAGCCGGCCTCGACACTTTCCTAGTCGGCCTCCGGCGTGTCCAAGCTAGGCGGCCTCAGCACCTCCCAGCCGGCCCCGGCACTTTCCTAGTCGGCCCTCGGCGTGTCCAAGCTAGGCGGCCCCTGGCGTGTCCAAGATAAGCGGCCCCGACACCCCCCAAGCGACCCGGCACTTTTCTAGCCGGCCCCCGGCGTGTCCAAGCTAGGCGGCCCCCGGCGTGTCCAAGTGGCCCAGCAATTTCCTAGCCACCCCCGGCATGTCCAAGATAGCCGGCCTCCGGCGGGTCCAAGATAGGCGGCCCCCGGCACCTCCCAAGTGGCCCGGCACTTTCCTAGCCGGCCCCCGGCGTGTCCAAGCTAGGCGGCTCCGGCACCTCCCAGCCGGCCCCGACACTTTCCTAGCCGGCCCTCGGCGTATCCAATCTAGGTGGCCCCCAGCGTGTCCAAGCGGCCCGGCACTTTCCTAGCCGGCCCCCGGCGTGTCTAAGATAGCCGGCCCCCGGCGTGTCCAAGCTAGGTGACCTCCGGCGTGTCCAAGCAGCCCAACACTTTCCTAGCCGGCCCCCGGCGTGTCCAAGCTAGGCGGCCCCGGCACCTCCCAGCCGGCCCCGGTACTTTTCTAGCCGGCCCCCGGCGTGTCCAAGCTAGGCGGCCCCGGCACCTCCCAGCCGGCCCCGGAACTTTCCTAGCCGGCCCCCGGCGTGTCCAAGCTAGGCGGCCCCGGCACCTCCCAAGCGGCCCGGCACTTTCCTAGCCGGCCCCCGGCGTGTCCAAGCTAGGCGGCCCCGGCACTTTCCTAGCCGGCCCTCGGCGTGTCCAAGATAGGCGGCCCCCGGCGTGTCCAAGCTAGGCGGCCCCGGCACCTCCCAGCCAGCCCCATCACTTTCCTAGCCGGCCCCCAACGTGTCCAAGATAACTGGCCCCCGGCGTGTCCAAGATAGTCGGCCCTAGCACTCTCTTTCGAGTCAGCCCCGCCTTATTCAAGTCGGCCCTCTCATTCAAATCGGCCCCGCCTCATTTAAGTCGGCCCTCTCATTTAAGTCGGCCCCGCCTCATTCAAGTCGGCCCTCTCATTCAAGTCGGCCCTGCCTCGGCATCATCCCGTCTCGGCTTCCACAGCCACATCATGTCTCTTGCACAAAGGCATTTATGAGTCACGTGCTCAGCCACCTTGGCCCCGGCCATGAACGGTACCATGCAAGCACTCTATAATCAACACTTTACAAGGGACATCTGGCTTCAACTCCCAACTCATTCATCTTAGACGGATGTGTGGCTCGTGATGGTGATGAGACTCCACCACCTTTTATTTCTCTTCCCTGCAGCGGTCAAATCAAAAGGCCATCCACTTTGACGAAACTTGACCCACCAACCAGCTGCAGCCACCCACTCTGATGGGACTTGACCTGCAGTCCTGACATATCAAAGAAGGAAGCAAGCTCTGCCATTGCTGCCATCACCTTAAATGCTCTGACAAGTGGTAGAACCCCATGCCTCACAGACATCAGCTCTAACACTTCACCCATCAAGGTCATCATTACAAGACCTCAACTAGTCAAGCCAGACAAACTCTAAGCACCTATAAAATGGGTAAGAGGGACCCCCGACCAGGTAACTGAACTGAACGGGACTAAGAATTGATAACCACAACAATACTCTTAAACGCTCATTTCTGCTCACAGAGAGCTCCTCTCCGAGCCTCTCTCTCTTTCTCTTTTGAGCTTCCTCAAGCTCACGGCTATGGCCCAGAGCACTGACTTGAGCGTTGGAGGGTCCCCGCCGGAATCTCTGGCCTCCGGGACTTTTTGCAGGCTACCAGACGCGAGAAGCTCGCCAGAAGATCCCGAGCTCGCTAGAGAGGGTGACTGGACGCTCGCGGACGTTCGAGGGGGGTGATCTGGCGGCATCAGATTGATCTCTTTTTCCACACCAAAAAGGGCTCATTCGAGCCCCCTTTTCAGCTGTGACCTCAGTCGCTAACTTAAGCGTCGGAGTGTCTCACCGGAGAATCCTCTCCGATCTTAGGACTTCTTTGCGGGCAACCCGATGAAGCGAAGGTTGGAGAAGCACTCCGTTCCCGATGTTCAGGATCGATGATTGAGCATCATCACCAAGAATCCCATTCTTTTCTTCAAGAGGCCTCTATGATGGATCTGGGTTTTCATGGCACTAAGTAGTGGTGCTCAAATCTGGGAACTGTTGGATCATGGTGTTGCCTCCTTTAGGAGGTAATAGATGCAGCATGGCACTCCACTGCTATAGGGAATTTCGTATATTTTATATGAATCAAATTCATATAATACGCAGCAAAAGATTAAAATAAATATGAATTTAATTTCCAAAGCCCAAGATCCTTGGGGAACAAATTCAGTTAACAAGAAAATAGATCATACTTGTGTTCTTTATTGGGGATGAAGCCCGATGAAGCCGGTAAACGATTTACCATTAGCCATCCATGCGTCCGGCCTCTAATGGTGATCCATGCGAAGATCTTTGGATGATGTCCTTCTAGGATTCTTACGAGGGGTGCTAGCGCTTCTTTTCTTTTTTCTAATTGATTTCCCAAATCAAGAAAAATTTCTTGATTAAGATCAAATATTGATTAATCAAGAGAGAGAAAGGAACGTCCTAGGGAGAGAAAAAATGTTTTAGAGAGAGAAAGTAGGTGTTAGGCATCAAGAGAGAAGGGAGGAGTTAGGTGTGTCTATCGACGGGGTATCTCTCTTCTTTTTATACAAGAAAAGGAGGTTGTGTGGTTCCATAAAAAGGGAAGGTTTTGTTTTAACCACCTAACCATTCAACCATATCAAGTTAATAACAAATTATCCTAACAAATTTAGGATATTTGTTATCATGATAATGTTAGGATTACAACCACCAAACCACATTCCTAAAAAATAGAAAATTGGTTATCCCATGAAACCAACGTCACATCCTTGCATTTGGCTTCATGATGACACCCCAAATCATGGGGTTCCCTCCTCCATGATGTGGAGATGGGTCATGTCCATCACATGGGCATGGATCCATCCTCCATGTGGCACGATCTCAGCCCTCGGTTTAATTGGGTTTCCATAAATCAAATCATGCCATCATATGGACCCAATTAAATATCACATTATTAATCTCAATTAATCTAAGCCATCCATTACATGGATCAAGCCTAATTAATGGATTTTATATGTACATCACATGTACAAAAGGTTTCTCTCTTGAAAACAAAATTCTTTTCTCTATGATGAATCATATTCATCAATTTTATGTTCTCTCATTAAGATTGAGTCAAACCCAATCCTAATTAATTGGTCATCTAATTTGAATTAAGGCCAACTTAATTTTCATTTTAACTTCATCCAAAATCTCCTTAATGCATGTGATCCATTAGTTCCCTTGACACATTGGTAATAATCATGTCCCTAATATTGATCCCAAGGATGACTTTGTCAACACTTTGTCCAAGTCAATTCTTTAACCAAATCAACTCCTTGATTAAGTCAAAGAATCCATGATTATAGATCATGAGCGGCCTCTAGCAAAGCATCATGACCATCCAAGTGTTAAGAGTTTTGTTGATGTGGTCATCAACACCTGTCCATGAACGGTTAACGTATGATTCAATCCCTTCGTCACATATCCCAAATCAATCAGTGGTATGGAATGTGTCAACCATGTAATTGATCTTTGTCTATTTGATCTTAGAAAAAATTGACTCATATGAATTAGAACTTCGAAACCATTTTGAATTCCAACTCAACCTTGCAAGGATTTAACAATCAATTTAATCCATCAAGTGGCCGTGGGATATAACCCTTTCTATCAAGGAAGACGAATCCTGTCTTGATCAAACATCATCTTCATGTGCTTCATGTCATACCCAATCGATACCATATTTGCCATCCGTGGCTAGAGCGACGTTTGCATATCGTCAAAGCATAATATTCCACACATGAGGTGCAACGAAGATCTCAAGTCAAAGGATCACTCGCACCACCGTCATCAGAGATCAACCATCGATACTATATAGAATATCCATATGGGATCTCTGTGCGGGTCATCCAATGCATCGTTACAATAACGAACATCCACACATCTTATCCAAGTATCTCCATACTTCATCTTGCAAGATCAGCTGCTCATCATAAGGGTGAAGATATGCAATGTGTGCTAGTCTCATCAGCGTTCGACAGTGTCCAATCCTATCTACGCATCGACTAGGGAAGTTTAAAGAATCGAACCATAATGTGCAATTTTAGATCTCACAATTTGTAATCTCTATTACAAATTCCATATGCACAGTTCACATTCTTTTGGACTTTATCTTATAGGTTAAATATAACTAATATATATAAATTACACCCGGATAGATAAAGAAACCAATAAATTTGATTTGCATTCATAAAGAAATGTGTACAAACTAGCATCTAATCCGATTGGATATAGGGCACACACTAACAATCTTCCACTTGCACCAGAGCCAATCACTCATGTATATAATACCAAGTGACTCAGCATGACTATCATGCTTCTGATGCGATAGAACTTTAGTGAATGGATCGGCAATATTGTCGTCCATGGGGACTCGTTCTATTTTTATATCATTTCATCCAATGATTTCTCTAATTACATGATATCTTTTGAGTACATGTTTGGACCTCTGATGAAACCTTGGCTTCTTGGCTTGCGCAATAGCTCCATTGTTATCACAATACAAGAATATTGGATTAACAATGCTTGGAACCACTCCAAGTTCAGTGATAAACTTTTTGATCTAAACTGCTTCTTTAGCTGCATCTGATGCTGCAATGTACTTGGCTTCAGTCGTAGAGTCGGCGGTCGTCTCCTGCTTGAAACTCTTTCAACTGACTGCACCATTATTGACTATGAACACATAGCCTAATTATGATTTATAATCATCTCTATCAGACTGAAAACTAGAATCCGTGTAACACCAAACTATAAGGTCGGGTCCTCCATAAACCAAGAACATATCCTTAGTCTTCGTAAGTACTTAAGGATATTCTTGACTGCCATTCAATGTTTTTCACTAGGGTTTTCTTGATATCTACTCGTGATATTCAAAGCATAAGAAACATCAAGCCTTGTACATAGCATCACGTACATAATGGATCCAATTGCTAATGCGTATGGTATCCTATCCATGTACTCTCTTTCTTCTTAGGCCTTAGAACTCATATCCTTGGAGAGATGTACCCCATGCGACATTGGCAGAAATCCCTTTTTGGATTCCTCCATGCTAAACTGCTTTAGCATCGTATCTATGTACGTAGATTGAGTCAATCCAAGCAACCTTTTAGATCTATCTCTATAGATCTTTATGCTTAGTATATAGGCTGCTTCTCCTAATTCCTTCATGGAGAATTTACTTGACAACCAATCATTCACTTCTTTAAGGAAGGATACATTGTTTCCTATTAATAATATGTCATCCACATATAATATTAAGAAAATAATATCACTCCCACTAACCTCTTATACACACATGGATCATCCTCATTTTTGATGAAATCAAACTCTTTGATTGTCACATCAAATCGGATGTTCCAACTTCTAAAGGCTTGCTTAAGTCCATAAATAGACCTTTGTAGCTTGCACACTTTCTTAGGATTTATGGATTCAAAACCCTCTGGTTGTATCATATACACATCCTCCTCTAAATTTTCATATAGGAAGGCGGTCTTGATATCCATATGCCAGATCTCATAGTCAAAATATGTTGCTATTGCAAGCAAAATCCTTAAGGACTTATGCATGGCTATAGGTGAAAAGGTTTCATCAAAGTCAACACCTTGTCTTTGCTTCTAACCTTTTGCAGCTAGCCTTGCCTTATAGGTAATCACATTACCATCCATGTCGGTCTTCTTCTTGAAAACCCATTTGCACCCAATGGGTTTTACCCTTTCAGGTGGATCAACCAAGGTCCTTACCTGATTGTCATACATGGAATCCATTTCAGATTTCATGGCCTCAAGCCATCTCTTGGAGTTAATGTCAGACATTGCCTCCTTGTAGTTGGTAGGCTCATCATCCTTTATAAGAAATGCATATCTCTTAGGGATGTGAACCGTCCTACTAGATCTATGTAACTAGTGTATACTTTGAGCTACATGTTGCTTTACCTCTCCTGATAGAGACTCATGCAACGGCTGCATAAATGTGGGTTGAGTCTACAGCTCAACTCCCACTACATTCGGCATGTGCTCCATTCTATCTAATCGATCTTTATCAGTTTGTGGTTCTTGAGCTTCACTAAGTTCAATCTTATTCCCACTATCCTTTGAAATTATCTCATTTTTTAAAAATGAAGCATTTCTTGAGACAAACACCTTTTGCTTGAGAGGATGGTAGAAGTAATATCCTTTTGTTTGTTTTGGATATCCCATAAAATTGCATTTATCAGATCTAGCTTCAAGCTTATCTGATTCATTACGCTTCACATAAGCGAAACAGCCCCAAACCCTTAAATGATTAAGGGATGATTTCTTTCCACACCATATCTCATATGGAGTGGAGTTGACCGATTTAGATGAAACTCGGTTTAGGGTATATTCGGCAGTATCTAGCGCATAACCCCAAAACATTTTTAGGAGATTTGCAAGGCTCATCATCGAACGTACCATATCTAATAGTGTACGATTTCTCCTTTCTGACACACCATTGTGCTGTAGTATACCAGGAAGAGTCCATTGAGGGAGAATCCCATTCTCCTTCAAATAATCTATGAACTAATGGCTCAAGTATTCACCACCTTGATCTGATCGAAGTATCTTAATACTTTTGCCAGTTTGTTTTTCTACTTCACATCTGAATTCTTTGAACTTTTCAAAGGCTTCAGATTTGTGCTTCATCAGATACACATAACCATATCTACTATGGTCGTCTATAAACGTGATGAAATAAGAAAAACCTTCTATGGCTTGAATGTTGATGGGTCCACATACATCCGAATGTACTAAACCCAAACATTCAGTTGCTCGCTCACCTTTTCCAGTAAAAGGTGACTTGGTCATCTTGCCAAGTAAGCATGATTCACATTCCTCAAACGATTCCTAATCGAATGAGCCCAAGTATCTATCATTATGTAACTTGGTTAAACGCTTTTTATTTACATGGCCTAGACGACAATGCCATAAGTATGAGTCCCTAGAATTATTTAATTTTAATTTTTTTGATTCAATATTGAGAATAGAGGTTTGAAGATTAAGAACATAAATTTCATTGAACAATTCAGCAGAACCAAAGAACATTTCATTTTGAAAAATAGAAATACCTTTATTTCTAATTTCAAATGAATACCCATTCATTACTAAACATGAAACGGATATAATATTCTTTGTTATGTTCGGAACATAGTAACAATTACTAAGTTCAATTACAAGCCTTGTGGGCAAAGATAAAGAACAAATTCCTACGACTAATGCAGCAACCTTTGCTCCATTTCCCATTCATAGGATCACTTCATCTTGCCCCAATCTTCTACTATTTCTTATCATCTCCATATTAATACAAATATGAGACCCATAACCGGTATCCAATACCCAAGTAGAATAAAAAGTAATAGAAGAAAACATCTCAATTATATACGTACATGATGTAGAAGCATCCCTATGCTTCTTATCTTTTAGGCTGGCCCGATAAACCCTGCAGTTACGCTTCCAGTACCGTTCCTTGCCACAGAAGTGATATTTTTCCTTGGCTACATTCTTTAGCCAATCAGGAAAATTGGATCCGGTCAGCTTGTTAGACTCTAGGTTACCACTAAGGTTAATGTTCACACTCATGGTGTCTCTTACAACTGTATAGAAAATAGAACGAATCAATTATTATGAATGCAAATTATTGATTTAATATAATAATTTTAAAATTTTTAATTAAATCAATTACTCCCACTATTTTATTGAGCTTAATAGCCCTCTCTATTAATCTCAAAAAATTATCAAATAATTTTTTAGTGGGCTAGAACCCTCAAATTGACTTACCTTGACCTTGGATTTGGTACAACAAATCTTAGTAAGCCAATTTAGGTATATTTTTATTAATCACATCAAATGTGACTCCTAGATCATTTAGGGGACATTTCCTTGTCAATCACATCCGCATGTGATCACCCTAAACTTTGCCTCTAGATTAGACTAACCCTGACTTTGGCCAATTATGCCAACTAATCTAGTTAAGTCAACCCATTATTCCCCAATCAACTCCTCATAGGTACACTCGACCTTGGCTTTGGCACAACAAATCTCATGACCTAATGATTTTGTATCATGTGAACAATGGAAGGCTAATGACTTAATATTCATGGAGGGATTTAGCGCATCTAGGTCCCATCATGCATGTACAACATTTGTATCATGCTAAGTTACATATCCTATATGTGAATTTAGATTAATTATAATTAACCTAAATTTTATAAGATCTAATCTTATGATTGGGACTCCTAATCAAATTAGGATCCTGATCACTATCTAATTTAGGAATCCTAATTATGTGACCAAATCAATTGCTACCATCCTGATTAACCTTAATTGATCTAATCAATTAAGAGCTTTCATTAACAATGGCCAGTTGATCAATGGGGCCCTATTTAGCATACTCTTCGATCCCATTGAATGGGTTTTTTCAGGCAGCGAACGGAGTAATTAAAAACCATGATCGCACCTTTCTAGACACCAATGTAATTAAGCCCAATTGATTAGATCAATTATGGGATCATAGGATCAAACAATGATATGGTTAAGTCTAATTTTTTCTAAACCTTATCATCTATTACACATTATGATAAGATAAGATAGTGATCTTTAGGGATTTATGATAAGTATCAAATATTTTATAATAATTTATTTTAAATATTTGTCTTATCATTATCTATTATGATAAATTTATTTTTATCACATGAAAATCCTAATTGGTCTCTATTATAACATCCCTAACATGATAACATATCAAAATTTAAAATTTTAATTTTAATCTTGATTATCATGTTATCATGATATAATTATTTTAGATTTTAATCATGTTATTTATCATGTCAAAATTAAATTCTAAACATGATATGTTAAATTTTAGCCTTTATGATTATGTCACACATAAATCATAATTTTTTTAATTTTTAACATGATCAAATCTAAATAATTCATATTTATTATCATATAATAAACTTATTAAATATTAATATTCATCAATATAATTATTTTATATTTTAATCATGTTATTTATCATGTCAAAATTAAATTCTAAACATGATATGTTAAATTTTAGCCTTTATGATTATGTCACACATAAATCATAATTTTTAAATTTTTAACATGATCAAATCTAAATAATTTACATTTATTATCATATAATAAACTTATTAAATATTTAATCATTATCAATATAATTATTTCAGATTTTAATCATGTTATTTATCATGTCAAAATTAAATTCTAAACATGATATGTTAAATTTCAGCCTTTATGATTATGTCACACATAAATCATAATTTTTAAATTTTAACATGATTAAATATAAATAATTCATATTTATTATCATATAATAAACTTATTAAATATTTAATCTTCATCATATGGAAATATTTATATTTTACATCGTATGTAAAATTTAGATCTATGTATATAAAAACTAGAACTCAGGTAATCTATCAAATTAACTGAATTTGAAGCCTAAGGTGGCTCTGATACCACTGTAGGAAAACCCTTTTCCCTAACAAGCTTTGGCCCTAAGCCTCCATTGTCACACGGTCATGGGCCCTGGACCCATGTCACCCGACAATGGTACCTATCAGACCAGCCGACGACCGGATCTGCCAGTCCACCGACATCAATGAGTGGAGAGCCTGGCTTCGATGAAACAGTCACCAGTGAGAGTTCCCATTGATGCTCTGCCTGACCGTATAGGTCAACTGGCTCTGATACCACTTGTAGAAAAACCCTTTTTTCTAACAAGCTTTGGCCCTAAGCCTCCATTATCGCACGGTCATGGGTCCTGGACCCATGTCACCCGACAATGGTACCTATCAGATCAACCGATGATCGGATCTGTCGGTCCACTGACAACAATGGGTAGAGAGCCTGGCTTCAATGAAACGGTCACCAGTAAGAGTTTCCATTGATGCTCTGCCTGACCATACAGGTCCACTGGCTCTGATACCATTGATGGGGAAACCCTTTTCCCAAACCAGCTTTGGCCCTAAGCCTCCCTTATCGCACGGTCATGGGTCCTGGGTCTCGTGCCCAGCGACCCATGTCACCCAACAATGGTGCCTATCAGACTAGCCGACGATCGGATCTGCCAGTCCGCCGACACCAATGGACGGAGAGCCTGGCTTCGATGAAACGGTCACCAGTGAGAGTTCCCATTGATGCTTTGCCTGACCGTACAAGTCAACTGGCTCTGATACCACTATAGGGAATTTCATATATTTTATATGAATCAAATTCATATAATAGGAAATGAAAGATAAAATAAATACAAATTTAATTTCCAAAGCCCAAGATCCTCAGGGAACAAATTAAGTTAACCAAAAATAATACATGACTAAATAATAAATCATACCTGTGTTCTTTATTGGGGATGAAGCCCGATGAAGCGGTAAATGATTTACCACTAGCCGTCCACGCGTCCGGCCTCTAATGGTGATCCACGCGAAGATCTTTGGATGATGTCCTTCTAGGATTGGATGATAACCTTCTTACGAGGGGTGCTAGCGCCTCTTTTCTTTTTTCAATTAATTTTTCAAATCAAGAAAAATTTCTTGATCAAGATCAAATCTTGATCAATCAAGAGAGAGAAAGGGACGTCCTAGAGAGAAAGATTATTTTAGAGAGAGAAAGTAGGTGTAGGCATTAAGAGAGAGAAGGGAGGAGTTAGGCGTGTCTATCGAAGGGGGTATCTCTCTCCTTTTTATACATGAAAAGAAGGTTGTGTGGTTCCATAAAAGGGGAGGTTTTGTTTCAACCACCTAACCATTCAACCATATCAAGTTAATAACAAATTATTCTAACAAATTTAGGATATTTGTTATGTTAGGATTACAACCACCAAACCACATCCATAAAAATAGAAAATTGGTTATCCCATGAAACCAACTTCGCAACCTTGCATTTGGCTTCATGATGACGCCCCAAATCATGGGGTTCCCTTCTCCATGACGTGGAGATGGGTCATGTCCATCACATAGGCATGGATCCATCCTCCACGTGGCACAATCTTAGCCCTCGATTTAATTGGGTTTCCATGAATCAAATCATGCCATTATATGGACCCAATTAAATATCACATTATTAATCTTAATTAATCTAAGCCATCCATTACATGGATCAAGCCTAATTAATGGATTTCATATGGACATCACATGTACAAAAGGTTTCTCTCTTGAACACAAAATTCTTTTCTCTATGATGAATCCTATTCATCAATTTCATATTCTTTCATTAAGATTTAGTCAAACTCAATCCTAATTAATTGGTCATCTAATTTGAATTAAGTCCAACTTAATTCCCATTTTAACTTCATCCAAAATCTCCTTAATGTGTGTGACCCATTAGGTCCCTTGACACATTGGTAATAATCATGTCCCTAATATTAACCCTAAGGATGACTTGGTCAACACTTTGTCCAAGTCAATTCTTTAACCAAATCAACTCCTTGATTAAGTCAAAGAATCCATGATTATAGATCATGAGCGGCCTCTAGCAAAGCATCATGACTACCCAAGTATTAAGGGTTTTGTTGACGTGGTCATCAACATTTGTCCATGAACGGTTAACGTACGATTCAATCCCTTCGTCACATATCCCATATCAATGAGTGGTATGGAATGTGTCAACCATGTAATTGATCTTTGTTTACTTGATCTCAGAAAAAATTGACTCATATGAATTAGAACTTCGAAACCATTTCGAATTCCAACTCAACCTTGCAAGGATTTAACAGTCAATTTAATCCATCAAGTGGCCGTGGGATATAACCCTTTCTATCAAGGGAGACGAATCCTATCTTGATCAAACACCACCTTCATGTGCTTCATGTCATACCCAATCGACACCATATTTGCCACCCATGGCTAGAGCGATGTTTGCATGTCATCAAAGCATGATATTCTACACATGAGGTGGAATGAAGATCTCAAGTTAAAGGATCACTCGCACCACCATCATCAGAGATCAACCATCGACACTATATAGAATATCCATATGGGATCTCTGTGCGGGTCATCCAATGCATCGTTACAATAACGAACATCTACACACATTATCCAAGTATCTCCATACTTCAGCTTGCAAGATCAGCTGCTCACCACAAGGGTGAAGATATGCAATGTGTGCTAGTCTCATCGGCGTTCGATAGTGTCGAATCCTGTCTACGCATCAACTAGGAAAGTTTAAAGAATCAAACTATAATGTACAATTTTGGATCACACAATTTGTAATCTCTATTACAAATTTCATATGCACAGTTCACATTCTTTTGGACTTTATCTTACAGGTTAAATATATCTAATATATAAAATATTACACCCTGATAGATAAAGAAACCAATAAATTTGATTTGCATTCATAAAGAAATGTGTACAAACTAGCATCTAATCCGATTGGATATAGAGCACACACTAACAACTGCATCAGGATCTCTCATGTTTCATGTGATCCAAAAACTTTAAAATACTTAAAGTTGCTTTAAGGAATTGGAGTGAAACTTGTATTGAGATTATGAGAATATTGGTTAGAGGGTTAACACTGGGGCAGAAAAGAAATCGTTGAGAGCCTTTTGAACCCCGAAGGGTGACCCAAGAGTCGCTGTGATGGGACCATGCTCGGGAGCCTTTAACCCCGGAGGGTGACCTGAGGGCACTTTGACCTGGCTCAGGGTCCCTTTGAACCCCGAAGGATGACCCGAGAGTCGCTGTGATGAGACCATGCTCGGGAGCCTTTAACCCCGGAGGGTGACCTAAGGGCACTTTGACCTGGCTCAGGGTCCTTTTGAACCCTGAAGGGTGACCCGAGAGTCGCTGTGATGAGACTATGCTCGGGAGTCTTTAACCCCGGAGGGTGACCTGAGGGCACTTTGACCTGGCTCAGGGTCCTTTTGAACCCCGAAGGGTGACCCGAGAGTCGCTGTGATGAGACCATGCTCGGGAGCCTTTAACCCCGGAGGGTGACCTGAGGGCACTTTGACCTGGCTCAGGGTCCTTTTGAACCCCGAAGGGTGACCCGAGAGTTGCTGTGATGAGACCATGCTTGGGAGCCTTTAACCCCGAAGGGTGACCTGAGGGCACTTTGACCTGGCTCAGGGTCCTTTTGAACCCCGAAGGGTGACCCAAGAGTCGCTGTGATGAGACCATGCTCGGGAGCCTTTAACCCCGGAGGATGACCTGAGGGCACTTTGACCTGGCTTAGGATCCCTTTGAACCTCGAAGGGTGACCCGAGAGTCACTGTGATGAGACCATGCTTGGGAGCCTTTATTGATGGGGTGAAAATAAAACCGCCTCGGGGGTTTCACAACCGGCCCGGGAGTTTGACTCGGAGCTGGCGAGACCATAGGACTTGGACCTCCTCGGAGGTTTCTCACACAGGTCCGGGGGTGTCCTTATGATCGCAGGGATACTAAAGTCATTTTGAAAATATTTCGGGGGTCGCTCGGCCGGTCCGGGAGTTTGACTCGGAGCCGCCGAGACCATAGGACTTGAACCTCGTTGGAGGTTTCTCACATCGGTCCGGGGGTGTCCTTATGATCGCGGGGCTACCGGAAAACTACCTCGGCGGTCGCTTGGCCAGCCCGAGTGATTTTTTGAGAAATTGAATGAAAAACTTGTTCTTTCTCTTCTTTTTTTGTACAACATTGCCATAGGGGTTTAGCTCAGGGCCACTTAGGACACAGGGCTTGAACCTTCGGAGGTTTCTTGTGCTGGTCCGGGGTGTCTGTGTCCCTTGGGGCGCTGAGGGGTTAGAAAGTCAAATAAAAAGAAATCTGCTGGATTATATGAAAAGAAACTTTGTTCTCAGAGTGTGACATACTTAGCTTTCAAGGCTTTTTGCCTTGGCATCGTGTTTGGTGTCGATTAAGGGCTTGGAAGCTTTTCTTTTGGAGAAATTGGTCTCCTGCTGCTGACCTGGGTACTTCAGCCCGCTAGTGGTCTGTCCTCGCTTGGGCGTCATCACTTGTCCATTGCTGAGGATGCTAACTCTTCCCTCATCAGATGTCCACCAGCATCATTTAATGTATGATTTTTTTTTTTCGGATGCTGAGGCTCTATCACTTGCAGCCGCTTTGTTTCCCCACTCTAGGATGCCTTTTTTTTTTCTTTTCTTCTTGACACTCTCCCTATTAGTTTCTTTCGCTGCAATCATGACATTGGAATTTAGTGACTTTTGGTTTCAGATTCTCGGTTTTTTGAAATTGTGGAGAAGTTGCAAAGACCTTTTATCTTCATCTTTCACCTTGCAATAATTGCATCAACACCTTCTGGCCTATTACCACCAGAAATTAAAATGCCTACAAATGCTTAGAATGACGGGGCATGGATAATGTCCCAAGTTCGCCCCTTTTTGAAAATTATTCTTTTGACCATGTTGCAGTCTACCTCCGACTGATTGTTGAGCCTTTGACTAAGCTCTTCCAGCTGCCAGTGTTGTTCATCCAAATGCCTCCTCATTCCATGATTAAGGTCCTCCCCAGATGACTCAGAAGATGAGAAGAAGAAAGGAGACCGCAGTCTCTTGAAAGCTTCATAGTGGCGGTGCTTAGGTGAAGCTTGATGGCGATAAGCTTCTATATAAGGAGATTTTCCGTAGGTGAATCTCTGACTAACTGGTGCAGCTATCACGAGCGATGTGAGAAGCTTGGGCTGCTGCTGAATGGCCACCGAGCGTTGCTTCTGCAGCTTATGAACTGCTGCATTCAAGGCTTGAACTTGTTGATTGAGGATGGCCAGTTGGTTAATTAGAGCAGCTGAGACTGGTGGTGAAGGAGGAGCAGAGAGAGTGGTTCTTTGCTGCTCAGTGTGATGTGGATGCCCCCCAGCATGATTGGTGAGGACCTTCAGTATGCGCATCGCCACTATGGCTATCTTAAAGGGGACAAAGGCTTATAGCTCAAGAAGACAGAGCTTTCTTTCCTGCAGCGCATGCCCCCCTTCCTGGCGCACCAATCTGTTGATGCCCGATCACTTTGAGTCGGTGTCCTTGAGCGTCGACCATTTCCCCACAGAAATATTGGAGCCCTTCCTTTGTCTTCAAAGCCTGCAAGAAGTCCCACGGCCGGGTATTCCGGCGGGAACCCTCCGACGCTCAAGTTAGTGCTCTGGGCAACAGCCGTGAGCTTAAGAAAGCTCGAAAGAGAAAGAGAGATCCGCCCCAAATAAGTGTGTTGAGTCCTTTTTTAGTTACCTCTTACCTTCTTTATTCACCATTGTACTCTATGTAGCTTGCTTGAGAAGTTTGAATCTTTGTCATCTAGTGGGAATGAGTCACGTGGGGCCTCATGATGGACCATGACTTTTGGGGCTCATTTAGTCTGAGTGGCTGAAGTGTTATGATAACCGAGTACTTTTGGTGGGTGAAATGTTAGGGCTGACATCTCTTAGTGGAATGTCTGAGCTTTAGGCGCCATCTCGTCAGAGACAGATGACCACTTAATTATCTCATTAAAGTAAGTGGCCATAATTTATTAATCCAGAAGATGACGTGATGAACAGTCATTGTAGGGCCCATGCGTGTCTGAGCTGTACCCCTTTTAATTTGGAAAGTCTCATATCCGTACTGCCCTCATTAATTAGACATGGCTCTGAGGCCGTCAAGGATTACCTGGAAGCCGCTAAGGAAGGGCCGCTGGGGACTTAGGTCCGGCGAGGCCGTTATCGACTGAGGTCGGGGCCGCCTAGGACTGCTCGTGAGCCGCCAAGGGCCTCTTGGGATCACTGTGGCCGCCTAGGATTGTTCGGACCTGTGCACGCATGAGGCCGGCTAGGATGCTCATGGTAGGAAATAGGGGCCGCTTGGGACCAGTGCGGCCGCCTGGGAATGCTCGGGGCCGCCGTCATGGGAGTGTCGGTGGCCATCTAGGCCGCTCCTGGCCGCCGTCATGGGAGTGTCGGTGGCCGTCTAGGATTGCTCGGGAGCCACCTAGCTGGGAGAAGCTTTCAGGACCGCCTAAGATGAAGACGTCCCGAAGTTATTACCGAAGCACCCTTACGTGCATGCATGGGGCCAAAAAGGGAGTCAACGTGGCAGCCATAAATGCATGTAGCCTTTATAAGACCATAAATGCCCTAGCACATAAATGCCATAGGGAGCCATCGTCGCGGTGGCATTGGGAGTCTGAAACTGAAACCGCCTAGAAAGGCCGCCTTGAGGGAAAGGCCGCCTAGGACTGTCGCCTAGAATGGCCATCGAGGAAGGTCGTTGAGGAAAAGGCCGCTTAGGACTTCCTCCACTGTCTCTCTCTCTCCTCGTGGTTCGTGACTTGACATTGAATGCTCTTATTCAATTGAATGCTCTCCAATAAATGCCTTGGAGCGAGGGTCTTTATAAGACCTATAAATGTCGTTGAGGAGGCCGTCGAGAGAGAGAGAGAGAGAGGCTGCCTAGGATCGAGAAAGGCCGCCTAAGATTGTTAAAGAGGGGCCGCTTAGAATGAAGGGCCGCCTAGGAATTATTGTTGAGGAGAGGCCGCTTAGAATGAAGGGCCGCCTAGAAATTATTGTGAGGGGCCGCTTAGAATGAAGGGCCGCCTAGGAATTATTGTGAGGAGGGGCCGCTTAGCATGAAGGGCCGCCTAGGAATTATTGTGAAGAGGGGCCGCTTAGAATGAAGGGCCCCCTAAGAATTATTGTGAAGAGGGGCCGCTTAGAATGAAGGGCCGCCTAGAAATTATCTTCAGTCTCTATATCATTAAATGCTGCCCATTGATTTGCCCATGGGACATTAATGACAAAAGGCGGTCCTTGGGAGAACCCACTCACATCACATAGCTCTTTTTCCCTATTATTCTCTCTCTTCATTATGACGAATGCTTGTTGGACGAAATTAAATGCCCACTGCGTCTTTAAAGAGAGGACCGTCTAGGAACTAAACCGCTTAGGAAGGCCGCCGAAGATGGCCGCCTAAAAAATTTTGAAAATTTCTATTTTTATTGTCCCTGGACCTGTTGACTGGCCCTATCAGAGAACATAGAGAACTTTCTCTCGTAAGGCCTCTACATCCACCATCAAAGAAGGTGAGGTAATTAATATAAGCATGGATGAAGGAGACTCTTTTCGCATGACAACACTGGTGCTCAAAGTTCTCGAGGGATGCACGTGGTGACGAGATGCCATAATCATGGAAACAAACCTCTTCGATCCGTGATTTTTCGCGTTCAGGTAATCTGTAATCCCCCACAATAGCAATAACAAAAAAAAAAAAAAAAACTTGCCATCATCGAATTTGTGGTACCCATACATCCAAATGGTTATTTAATTTGAATATTTTAAAATTAGTAAATATTTGATACCTTATATGTACAATTAATTATTTGACATAATTATTAAAAATTATTAATTTTTATAAATAATTGATATTTTATACATGCAATTGATTATTGACATGATTATTTTAGAATTACTAATTTCTATAAAATATTTGGTACAAAAAAATTATTATACAAGCATACATGTATAATCTGGTACATTCAAACCATTGTAAATGTGAAAGTAGATTGATTATATTTTTGCAACAATACATGCTTATGACATGAAAATGATGTTTGTGGATATAATATTATAGGTCACCACGGTCTATTATAACATGACATAATATGCTATATGACTTTGAAATCTATTCCCACAGAGGTTATATGTGGGGGATACATCAGAGAATGTCCTATTGACTCCAAGACCCACCTCCATAGGGGTTATATGTAGAGGACATATATACCCATGAGGTGTTCTATGATATGACATGATATGTGACATAATACTGGTAACAGGATCATACCTCCATAGGAAAATGTATAGAAAGAATACACCTTTGAGATATCCTCTTCTAACCCTGTTATAAGGGTTTACGTAGACATAGTGTATGAACATGAGACATCTGTAATAAAATAAAGTATAAACGTTAATTATAATGGTATATTAAATTTGATCTGAAATTGTATTCTTGAATCACTATATAGCATCTGCTTCGAAATTGTTTTGATTATATAATATGCATGATTTGATAACATGATGAAATATATTTGAATTATGAAAGTTTGACATGCATTTGACTATAAAAACCTGATTTATTAAATCTTTGAAATGAGTATGTTATGTTACATGAACTTATTTACTGAGTGTAAGCTCATTGAAATTTCATAATGTTTTTCAGAGCCAATAAATTGAAGAAGCAAATATTGAAATAGTTTGAAGCTTCCCTGTATAGCTGCATTACATTATGTTACATATAACCCGAATATGAACTTACAATTTTCTTATGTTGCCTGATGTGGCTGATCATGCTCCATGAGCTTCGGATTAACAGACTTCACAGTTTTCGGAGCCGAGCAATAATATGGTTGCTGGCCTCGGCCTTGGAGTCAACTTCAGCCTCATTTCTGGCCCCAAACTCAGCCTCAGCCTCAGCATCGAGCCCAGCCTCGGCCTCGGCCTCGAGCTCAGCCCTGACTTCGGCCTCAACCTCGGCCTTGGCCTCGAACCTAGCATCGGCCTCAGCCTCAGCCTCAAACCTGGTATCGAGCTCAACCTCGGCCTCAAACCTGGCTTCGGCCTCAGCCTTGGCCTCGGCCTCGAACCTAGCTTCAGCCTCGGCCTTGGCCTCGAACCTGGCTTTGGCCTCGGCCTCAATCTAGAATTCAGCTTAAGCTCCATCTTGGCTTTCAGTTTCAACCTCAAAACCGACCTTGGACTTGGCTCCAAGCAGCCAAACAAGTGCTTAGAGTGGCCACGTGGCTCACTAACCCATGATCTCTAAGATCACGGACAGTTACCGCTATCCACGACGTACGTCTAGCAGCTATGCGCCCACCTACCACTTACGGCGCCGCTTCTGATGGACGAAATGATTCAACGGTCATCCACGAAGGAAAAGAGGGACCTCCGAACAGGTATAAAAACCCCTCACTCACAACAAGAGCGGGAGGGATTCAGAACTACTCTCATCTCTAGTACTGTTCTCGAAACCACTAACTAGAGCGTCAGAGGGTCCCCGCCGAAACCATCGGTCTAGGACTTTTGTTGCAGGTTTTCAGCTAAAGGAAGCTGTCCGGTCATCTCTTTGAAGGCCCACGGAGCTCTTTTCCTGCCCGACGCTCTTCGGAAGTGATTTGGTAGCAACAGATTGGGACGCCAGGAAGGGGGGCAGCACAGGCGAACATTTACTTGACGTACCTGCTACTCCTGCAAGGAAGATGATGGTTACATGCGTGTAGGAGGCCTCTACCAGTCAGGCTGGGGGGCACCTCCCCTAGGCTGAGCAGCCGGAGGCCGATCTCCCTGCTTGGCCCCCCATGCAGCCGCAAGTCAGCCAAACTGATCGGCTTGCCGTCCTGACCCAGCAAGTTCAAGATCTCATGGCAGTGGTTCAGGGGCTACAAGAATAGTGCTCCGCCACCACGCTATTACCACCTCCGCTCCCTATGCTCCACACGGGGGATCAGGGGGCCGGTCAGTCTCATAATAACAGGACTCCATCGGAGCCCTTCCGTTGCACATCTTTGAGACCCCGTTGCCGGGAGACCTCCAAACGGCCACGATCTCCTTTCCACCGCTCTGACTGCCTCCCCAAGCAGCGTAGTGGGAAGGAACCTATGCAAGTGCACCCTCTCCACCGGCTTTCCTCTCCCCGCTCGTCCTCTGAATCTTCAAGGGAAGATTCCATCAATAAACGAATTGCTCGCCGGGCCGAGTGATGATTGGACGAGTATTATCAGCGGCTGGAGGAGCTTAGCCGTAGGATTACCAACCCCCACAGGGTGGACTATGATCACCGTCCCCTACTATCTCGCCATATTATGGAGGAACCGGTTCCATCCTGATTCCGTCTTCCCCAGTTGGACCCATATGATGGCACCACAGACCCCCTGAATCACCTAGAGAGTTACAAGGTTCTCATACAAGTCCAGGAGGCCACATATTCTTTCCTCTGCATCGCTTTCCCGGCAACGCTTCGAAAAGCTGTGCGTGCACGGTATTCCCACCTGCCACCACATAGTATCAACTCCTTTCGGCAGCTGGAGTGGTCCTTTCTGGCCCACTTCAATACATGCTAGAAGATCCCTAGGGTAACTGATAGCCAGCCTATTCGTCATCAGCAGAGGAGCGGCGAAACTCTGAAGGACTTCGTGGCCCGGTTCAAGGAGGCTATGCTCGAAGTCTATAATCTTGAGGACTCCATGGCCACCCTGGCCTTGAAGCAAAGACTCTGTCCCTTTCGCTTCGCCTATTCTCTGGATAAGAAGCCTCCCGGCTCTTATGCCGAACTGCTGAGTCGAGCACAGAAGTATATCCACGCTGACGAAGCAAATCTTTCTAGAAGAAAGGTGGACAAGGGATCCAGTAAGAAGCTAGCGCATCCGGAGCCAGCTGGAGCGCGGCCCAGGAAGCTTGAGTCTCCTCGTCGTCCAGACAACCGACCTTGGGCCCTAGCACCCAAGGGGCACTTCACTCCGTTTCTTGCCCCAGTATCTCATATCTTGCTGGAAATCAAGGGTGAGCCCAATCTTCGGGGTCTTCCTCCCATGAGGCCAGGAGTCCCCTGCAACAAAGACCTCTACTGCCGCTATCATCGAGACTAGGGCCACGACAAGGAGGACTGCCGCCTGTTGAAAAAAGCCATTGAAGAGCTCATTCAGCAGGGCCATCTGGGAAACTTTGTCCGGAGAGGGAAACCCACTGCTCCGAATCCGTCGACACCCTTTGCATCCCAGATCAGCATAGACAACGCTCCGACAGAGAAGACGGTGGCCATGATCTCCTTGAGGACAGGTAGCAACTCCAAGAGACAGCGTGAGGATGAGATAGACTCTGTAATTCCCTTCTTTAAAAGGGATTTAGAAGGGATGGAAAACCCTAATGATGATAGCATCGTCGTGTCAATGACGATAGCTAAACACCCTGTAAAGTGAATCCTTGTTGATATTGGAAGTTCAGTGGATGTTCTTTCGTACGAGGCATTTGTTCGAATGAGCCTATCTCCAAGTTTTCTTTGCCCTGTGACCACTCCCTTGATGGGTTTCACTAGGGATACTGTAAAGGTAGAAGGAGAAGTCACTCTTCCAGTTACGGCCGGGATGGAACCGCGCCAGAGTACGGTCTTCATAAAATTTCTGGTTGCCCGAGTTTCCTTGGCTTACAACACTATTCTTGGAAGGCCCGGTCTCAATCTTCTTGATGCCATTATCTCTACAAAGAGGTTACTGGTATGGTTTTCTACCAACAAGGGAGTCGGAGAGATGTGCAGGGAGAGGAACCTGATACCCCTTTATTTCCACACCGCTCCTAGTCCTCACGAGGTGACTGCTCCACCGATGCTCGAGCCACTTGATCCTAGAGACTTCGAGAAGAGAGGAGAACCGAGTGAAAGTTGTTGACTTTCCCGTTAGGGGAGGATCCAACAAAGACAATTCAAATTGGAATGCTTCTTCCTTCCGAAGCGAAGGATCGGCTACTTGCCTTTTTGCGGGCCAACGCGGACGTCTTTGCTTGGTCAGCCTCGAATATGCCAGGAGTGCCACCTGAAGTCATCACCCATAAACTCAGCATCGACCCAAGAAGTCGACCAGTTCGACAAAAGAAGAGGAGTTTTGCTCCCAAGAAGCAAAGAGTCGTGGACGAGGAAGTCAGTAAATTGATCGCAGCAGGCCATATACATGAGGTGCATCACCCAGTCTGGCTAGCCAATATGGTCATGGTTCGCAAGGCCAATGAAAGCTGAAGGATGTACATTGATTTTATCGACCTCAACAAGGCGTGCCCCAAGGACAACTTCCCACTGCTCAGGATCGATCAGCTGGTGGATGCCACGTCAGGCCATGAAACCCTTAGCTTCATGGATGCCTTCTCAGGGTACAACTAGATAAGGATGGACCCGGCTAACAAGGAGGCCACTTCTTTCATGACCAAGAAGGGCATCTATTGCTACAAGGTCATGCCCTTCGGATTGAAGAATGTGGAAGCCACATACCAGAGGTTGATGAATATGGTCTTCGAAGACCAAATCGGGCACAACATGGAGGTGTACATGGATGACATGTTAACAAAAAGCATTCATGCTGACGACCATGTTGCTGACCTTTTAAAAACCTTCGACAACCTTTGTCGATATCGGATGAAATTGAACCCATGGAAGTGCGCCTTTGGAGTCGCAACAAGCAAATTCCTGAGATTTATGGTGACACAGACGGGAATCGAAGCTAACCGCAAGAAGATCAAAGCCCCAACAAGCAACAAGAAGGAAGTACAATGGCTCACAGGAAGGATAGCCGCCTTGAGCCATTTTCTAGCAAAGTCAGCAAAAAGGTGTCTACCCATCTTCAAAGCCTTGCGCAAAGTTGACAGCTTCGATTGGACGACGGAATGTCAAGAAGCGTTCGAAGGATTGAAGAAGTTCTTGTCCACCCCACCCTTGCTATCCAAGCTTAGGAGAGGAGAAGAACTCTTCCTTTACCTCGCTGCATCCTCCAAAGCGGTGAGTTCTGTGCTCGTCCATGTCGACGCTGACAAGACACAGAGGCCAGTCTACTACACAAGCAAAGTGCTTCATAACGCAGAGATCAGGTATTTCAATACCAAAAAGATTATCTTTGCACTAATCATCTCTGCCCAGTATCTCAGACCATACTTTCAAGCATACCCAATCGTGATGGTCACAGATCAACCACTCAAAGCAATTCTCTCTCATCCTGACACCTCCAACCGACTAGCAAAGTGGGTAGTCAAGCTAGGAGAATTTGATCTATCATTTCGACCTAGGTTGGCCATGAAGTCCAAGATCTTGGCGGATTTCCTAGTCGAATGCACCTGAATAGAGGAGCAGCTGGAGGAACCTCATGCAAGCCCCTCAGACACCACAACCAGGGGGAGGGGGGAGGACTGGATCCTTCACGTAGATGGAGCATCAAATTCTCAAAGCAGTGGGACATGCCTCATCCTAGCAAGTCCGAATGGCGTAGTAACCGAGTATGCCCTTCGTTTCCTCTTCTCGGCCACCAAAAACTAAGCCGAGTATGAAGCTTTGTTGTCTGGAATAAGGCTGGCACGAGAGCTTGGAGTGAAATTCCTCAGAGTCTTCACCGACTCCTAGCTTATCTTTGGTCAGATCAAGGGAGAATATGAGGCTCGAAATCCTACAATGTCCAGCTACTTGAGTATGGTGCAATCACAAGCATCTCCCTTCACTCATTTCAGCGTCAGCTACATTCCCCGGGGGGAGAATGCGAGCTAATGCATTGTTCCGACTAGCCACTTCGGCCAACAGGACCTTGGGGAGAACCTATGTGGAACATCTGAAAACCCCAAGTATCGACGTGATAGAAGAGTCCTTGCCAATCAATCAAGATCCTTCCTGAATGGATGCTTATGTCCAGTACCTCACTAACGGCACCCTCCTAGTTGATTCAGCTGAAGCTAAACTATTCAAATGGTAAGCATCCAAATTCCTTGTACTTGATGGACAACTGTATCAAAGGTCCTTCTCACACCCTCTCCTCAAGTGTGTTGGTTCTGCGGAAGCTGACTACATCCTTCGAAAGATCTATGAGGGTATTTGTGGAAATCACTTTGGGGGCAGAGCACTATCACACAAGGACCTGCACCAAGGCTATTACTGGCCTACCATGCGAGGAGATACGGCCGAGTTAGTTCGAAAGTACGATAGCTACCAACCTCTCAGCTGAGCCCCCTGTCGGCTCCATGACCCTTCGCCCAGTGGGGAATGGATATCTTGGGGCCATTCCCTTCAGCCTTTGGTCAGAGAAAGTTTCTACTCGTTGCCATAGATCATTTCACCAAGTGGGTAGAGGCCGAAGCACTTGCCAAAATTACCGAAGCCAAGGTGAGGACTTTCTTTTGGAAGTCAGTTATTTATCAATTTGGGCTGCCCCACACCCTTATTACCGACAATGGTCGACAATTCGAAACGCTCCCTTTCGAGAGTTTTGTGCCGAATTGGGTATGCATCAGAAGTTCACTTCCGTCAGTCATCCTCAATCTAATGGAGCGGCTGAAGTGACAAATTAGACCATCCTTCAAGGGCTCAAGACACACCTGGATGATTTTAAAGGAAAATGGGTGGAAGAGCTCCCGAATGTGCTATGGGCGTATCACACGACACCACAAGTCCTCATGGGACAAACTTCCTTTAGCCTCGTGTTCAGGGGCTGTCATCCTGGTCAAAATTGGCACTCCTAGTCTCCGGGTACAATCATACGATGAGGAGAACAATCCAAGCCAGTTGCGAGCCAACCTTGACCTTGTTGAAGAGGCCCGTGATCAATCGCGACTCAAGATGGCAGCCTACTGCCAAAGAATTGCAAAGTATTATAACATCCAAGTTCGCCCCAGAACATTCCTTCCTGGAGACCTGGTCCTCAGGAGAGCTGAAGTCTCCAAACCCACGAAAGGAGGCAAATTGTCACCCAATTGGGAAGGGCCTTATCGATTTACCGACGTGCTTCATCGCAGCACGTACCGAATCGAAGGACTGGACAAAAAGCCGCTCCCTCGCACCTGGAATGCGGACAATCTCCGTCGGTATTATCAGTAATGTACACTGACATCAATTGATCATGCATGTCTATTGGAAATGCGCTTACTTCTTTTTACTAACGAAAGCATCCTTGATTAATCAAACATTTTTAGCACAAGCCCGACTCCGCGTCGGCACTTAAGTCCGGCTCCGCATCGGCACTCAAGCCCGACCACACATCGGCACTCAAGTTACTCTCGCGTCGGCATTTAAGTTCGATTCCGCATCGGCATCTGAGCCTGTCTCCGTGTCGGCACTCAAGCGTGAGGCTGAATCAACAATTTTCACTCAAGAAGTCACTTTTGTGTCAGCCTCGATCTCAACCTCAATTTGTGGACTCCAGCCTTGACTTCTTTCATGTCTCGACCTCGTCCAGATGTCAAGCCTATGTTCTCAACCTCGGCCTATACTCTAGATTGAACTCGTTTTGGCCACCGCGGAAGCAAAGTAACAACACAGAACACAGCATATTTGAAGATTTTAGAAAAGAGTCTTCATTGATGGTAAAAGAGTTTACAAAATTGCCGACTTTACTCAGACTTCCTTACAAAGATAAAAAAGCAAAAAGAGATGCAATCAGGGCTCGGCCGATGTTGGATCATGGTCGGAGGAAGGATGTTCTGTTGGGATCTCGTTTGTTGCCTCATCCAGCTCCAAGTCATTGATTCCCTCAAAATTGTAAACCCTTCCCACTTTATCCTTACAATCTTGGAAGCCTAAGTTGTAGGCAAAGGCGGTGGCCTTGGCCAGCTCTTCACCAAAGCTGATAGACTACCAGAAGCTCTCTACAGCCTCAGCAACCTTATTCTCTGCTACTGCCATCCTCTCTTCGGCAGCCTACACAGCCATCCCCATCTCGACCACTCGCACATCAGAGCGGCGGGTGATCTCCTCGGCATTCTCCACCCACTCCTCGGCTACGCCTATTTAAATGTTGGCGGACTGCAGGCTGCTCTGGCACACCAATAGATCCAACTTCATATGTTTATTATTCTCCTTGGCGGCTTGTACTGCCTCTGAAGCCTTCTCGGCCTGGGCTTGACCCTCTGCTTGGGCCACCTCCAAGGCCCTTTCGGCCCTCTCTGCTCGGGCTTGCTCTTCGCCCCTCCCGGCTAAGGCTGCTTCTAGGGCCTTCTCGGCTTCCTTCGCTTGGGCCTGAGCTCGGTCGGCTTCTTCGTGTGAATGGCCAAGAGTGACCTTGGCCTGGGCAAGGAAGCTTCTTACAGCGGCCAAAGAATTCACTGCCTGCATAAGAATCGCTGTCAGGGAGAGGCCAAAGGAAATCCCTCAACGAAACTTCAATGAAGCAAATACTTACCCAAAGATGAGCCACAAAGGAATCACGGAAGAAGGAAGAGGTCCCCCAGTTTTGGAGATCTCTCTGGAGTTCAGGTGTGCACACCCGCGCCATCAACCGCTCTGCCCAGCGACCATTGTGATCGAGGATGGACCTGAAGGAGGTTGCGGTGGCTTCATCCTCTACAGTCCTGGCAAGCGCCGAAGTCGTGGGCGTCGCCTCAAGGGCTGATGGTACCCCTTCCTCCGTCGGTATTGTTGCCCTGGGATGCTCTTCGGCCGCTGCCTCTTCTGCTGGTGGGGCAGCCTCTGGAGCTGACTTTGGGGTCAGTTCGGTCACCTTCGCTTCTGGAATGACCAGCAGCGGAGATGGCAGGACTTCAGCCCCCGGTCCCTCTGGGGGCGTGTCAGCGGTAAGGTCAATGTGTGCCTCCCGGTCTGCTCGAAGCTTGCGGATGAGCGGAGTTGGGGACTGGGACGGAGTTGGTGATGGAGACTGAGGCCTCTTCGTTGACCCTTCGGCCTCTCTAGCTTTCCCCTTGGCCCCTTCGGCCTCGGCCTTCTTGTTGGCCGCCTTGGCTATGGCCCTTTTTTCGGTGGAGGCTTCATCTGCCTTAGCCCTTCTTTCCTCGGCCATAGCCCTTCTTACTGCTTGATCCAGTGGTAGCATATCTGCACACATCAAAAGGACTTGGTAAAAAAAAAGAAGAAAAAAAAAAAGGAAAAGAAAAAGGAGGTGGGTGAAAAGTTTGAGGGGTCATGGCTGCTCACCACTAGGAATGAGGCCCGTGAGCCGAAGGTTCCCCTCGGCCAAGAGCTGGTTGCATCGAGGGATGTCGGTAGTCAGTAGCTGCCCGAATGCCACTTTATCCCTTGGAAGTATGGAGGAATCTTTGTTTGGGTCGGTGTTTGGCATTCCCCATACCCCTCTCACCCTCTCAACATCAGCAAAGAAAAACCTATCTTTCCACCCCTTGACGGACGTAGGAAGATAAAGCTTGAGGGCTCTAGTTAGTCTGGGAGCGAAGGACCATCACCCGGCTTGTTTATGAAGGGTGTAAAAGCTCCGGAAGAGGGAAATCCTAGCTTTTATCCCCTGAAAGTGACACGCACCAGGAAACTCACAATAGTCCGAATGGAATTCGGAGCTAGTTGTGTTGGCGCTAAAGAATACCTATCTAACAGATTAAGGATGAAGGGTGAAGGGGTAGCCGAAGCCCAGCTGTGAAGAAGGCTCCGTATAAGGCAACTCTCCCGGGACGGGAGGAAGTCACCCTATCTTCAGAAACAGGGCGGAATAGGCGAATACCGATGGAAAGGCTATACTTGGCCCTAAGGTTAACGATGTCTTGGGTGGTCATAATGGAGGTAATCCACTCAGGGGACTCCCTCATGGCGGAAGATGGGCCAGCGATGGTCGGATGACGCTGGATAGGGGCCCGACCGATGGCCGAGCGACTCCCGGATGGAGATCGTTCGGCAGCTTGTCGCTGTTCCAATGGAACCCTATTGGTGGAAGATGACCAGCTGGGTGCTAGGAATGGGGAAGTTGTGAAGGATCAGGGGAATAACCCCTAGAATCAGAAATGGAGCAAGAAAGAGATGAAGAAGCCACGAGAACGAAGATGAACTGATCTGGAAGAAGAAGTCAGGAAGTTGAGAATCGGGACAAAAGGCTCGGGAAGAAGGAACAAGACCAGTAATGGCAGATAGAAGCTTAGGAAAATTCAGTCTAGGCAGAGCAGATGTGGTGGAAGTAAAAGACGAAGGTCAGGGATGACTCCCCTTTTTAAAGCCTCACTGCCTCAAATTGTCCCGCCTAATTTGGATTGACCACGTGCCCGCTCGCTACTGGAGAAGACGCTTCGGCATTTAAACAACCGCCCGAAGCGTAAAAAGCGAGGAGCGCAACCAATGATAAGACAACAGTGACCTCACCGTAATGATGATTCCCGCCTTTAGTGCAACCAAGGAAAAGACAACGATGACCTCACCGTAATGATGTGCCTGCCTTTTTGCAATCCCATACCCGAGGAGAATCCTCCTCTATCCCAACGACGAAAGTAGGAAGCAGTGGGGTTGCAGCACCCGATGCTTCAGCACTAAAGAGGCACGGCTTTCGAGGATACGTGCCCTCTTGGCAATTGTTAGCGTATCAAGATCAGCCACTATATGTGATATTACGCCCCTTTCACTGGTGATTGTATGTCCACCCATCTCAGGGGCGGGGGAGCATCTGATGTGGCTGATCACGCTCCATGGGCTTCGGATTAATAGACTTCATAGTTTTCGAAGCCGAGCAATAATATGGCAGCTGGCCCCGGCCTTGGAGTCAACTTCAGCCTCGTTTCTGGCCCCAAACTCAACCTCGGCCTTGGCATCGAGGCCGGCCTCGGCCTTGGCCTCGAGCTCAGCCCTGACTTCGGCCTCGACCTCGGCCTCAGCCTCGAACCTAGCTTCGACCTTGGCCTCGAACTTTTCTTTGGCCTTAGCCTCGGTCTAGAATTCGGCTTCAGCTCCTTCTCGGCTTTCAGTTTCAACCTCAGAACCGACCTTGGACTTAGCTCCTAGCAGCCAAACAAGTGCTTAGAGTGGCCACGTGGCCCACTAACCCATAATCTCTAAGACCACAGACAGTTACCACTATCCACGATGTACATCTAGCAGCTATGCGCCCACCTACCATTTACGGTGCCGCTTCTGACGGATGACATAATTCAACGGTCATCTACAAAGGAAAAGAGGAACCTCCGAACAGGTATAAAAACCCCTCACTCACAACGAGAGTGGAGGGGATTCGAAACTACTCTCATATCTAGTACTATTTTTCAGACTACTAACTAGAGCGTTGGAGTATTCCCATCGGAACTATCGATCCGAAACTTTTGTTACAGGTTTCCGGCTAAAGGAAGCTGTCCTGTCATCTCTTTGAAGGCTCACGGAGCTCTTTTTTCTGCCCGACGCTCTCCGGAAGTGATTTAGCAACAACATTGCCCAAACATTATATGGATTGTATTAAGAATATTTTAAACTTTAAATGTATGTAATTATTATCCCTTCTTATATTATTTGTTATTACTAGGCGCCATGCCTAACATACGTTGAGTTGCCACCCCTGAATCTATACCATCACCGGGTCTGGGGCGAGACATAATCAATCCGTCTTCCGTCAATCCTAAAGCCACCTTCTTACAGTTTGATCAAAAATTTGTCGCTTGTCTCCCGGTGCCTTGGAAATCCTACGACGGTGGCGACGCACATGTTTGTTTCGCCGAATGAAATATGTGAAAAATCTGGCTTCATCACCAAGAAGGAAAGCCATGGTTGAAGTGAAACAACTGATCTCAGTTAACAAGACAGAAACACAGTGACTAACATATTTGAGAACACGACCAAGTGCAGAGCTCCTGGGAGGTGGCTTTTCCTGTCCTTATACAATCAGTCTACATGCCGACGAAAGTAAATGACAAATCAGTGAGAAGTCAGAAGAACTTGCGTTGATGCCTTAGTCGAGTTATTCATTCACTTTTAAATGGCTGAGGAGCCACCCACAGCTCTGCAAACTTGACTTTGGAGACACTCTGCAAGACCTCAAAAGGAGTGATGTCCCCCATGACAACCACCTTCTTGTTCTCCAAATCTACTTCAAAGGAGGTCACTCCTAAAGAGAGAGAGAGAGAGAGAGAGGGGGGGGGGGTTAGCCGGTGAATTGAGGGATGCAATAAATTTGGTGATAGTACACATGACTTTCTAATTGTCTTATTTAAGTTCTTGATATAATATAAGAATTTAAAAATCTTTCTTGAGGAGTTGCTCGCTGGAAGTACACAAGTTCATGCTGCTAGAGACTGCAAGAAGTTCCCTTCCCAATGGGTTTGAACACTCTCTGGCTTCCATGAATTACTGGAGGCTCCACGTGATACCATGTACCTCAAGGCAGTAGCCCTTGCTGGTTAATAAAATACAATGCTAAGACTCTTATAAGAATTTTCAATGCAGGAGCTGAAAATGGAACTGGCTTGAGGGGCTGATTATTTCCAAAAAAGAAAAAAGAAAGAAAAAGAAAAAGAAAGGCCAACATTTTAACTTTCTGGTGTTTTACATTTCAAAATAGAATCCAAGGTTTTGTAGGAAACTGAAGATCTTGCACGGAAAATAAAAATAATCTCAGGAAAGAAAACTGCGAAAGAGGAGAAGGTAGATTAGAAAATAAATCACTCTGACTTATTTCTAACAGATCACTCTCAAAGCATTGATTGGATATTAAGCTAAGATAAATTTAACTCTTAGCTTGCGATGTAGGTGACACTTGATACTTATCCCGTGGGGGTCATTACTTAAATGTAGCATAATAAGCACTAGACAATAGCTTTTTGTCCTTGTATAGTCCAAGTGATTCACATTTAACTGGTCATTACTCATAGGCACAGGACATTTTAACTGGTCATCTGAAGGTGAGACTCTCCAGTATGTTTCACATGTAGTAACATATCTAATTAATGGTCCTAATTTATTAAATCAACGTATCCCCCATTAAAGTGATAACAGCCCCCTCTCTTAATTCCTAAGCGCTCGCTTCCTCCCTTAATTCCTGAGCGCCCGCTTCCTCCCTTAATTCCTAAGCGCTCGCTTGATGGGGCAAGCGTTGAAGGAAAAGGGTATAAAATAGGAACCCATCCTAAGGTTTCATTACGAAGGGTTCTCTAAGGGTTCAGAACACTATTCTCTCAAGAGAGATCCTAAGGTTTCTGAATACGGTTCTCTCAAGAGAGATCCTATAGTTTCAGAACAAGGTTCTCGAGAGAGATCAAGGTTCGTTCTCGAGAGAGATCTTAAGGTTCTATAGAGAGAAACCTAAAAGTGGAGGCATTGGAAATGAGTCCCTGATCAAGAGCAATCATGAAGGCATACACCATCTGGATGCGAGAGCTCATTGATTAGAAGACCGATCCATCGAGAGGAAGAGGAAAGATCAAGAAGATCAATCGATATCGTTAAGGAAGGAAGATCTCCCGTGCAGTCCATAGGAAGATCAGATTCCTTACCACCATTAAATAATAATGGCTGGAGGTAATTATATTTAAGTAAATTAAGTCTAACATTTGGTATCAGAGCAAGGTTAAAACCTCTGCCTTATTTGCGATGATTTCTATTAAGTTTCTCTTTTCAAGCCGTTAATGCCGCGTGTTTTCCGTTTTTAGTTTTTCGGATCAAAGGTTGGTTTCGATCAGTTCTGATCACGGAATTGACAGAAACCATTAAAATAATTCAGATTCCGATTTTGCGGAAACAAAACGTGGTCTATTAAAGATTTCTTTCTAGCATTAAATGTTTCCCAGATTTCTTTTTATGGTATTAAAGAGATAGCATTAAAGAAAGAAAAAGAAAAGAAACGTAGCTTTAAAGAAAAGAAAAACTAAAGGAGAGAAATGAAAAACTAAAGGAGAGAAATGCAGCGGAAACGTGGCTTCAATAACCACATCGGTGAAATATTAAAAAGAGGAGAGAAAACTTTCGGTTTTCGTTTTTCTCGCTTATGGTCTTTCCGTTCTCTCACGATTTAAAATATGGATTGGTTCGATTTTAAATGCATTTATTATCTGTTTAATGTTTTATTAAATCATGTAACATGATTTATTTTTATCATTTGTTTCTTGAGTTTAAATTTTTGTATTAAAATACGCCTCCTGAGTCTCTATGCCTACGGTGGTTTGCATAGACTGGCCCAAGGGAATAATGAGCTACGGCCGGACGTGTTTTAATTAACAAAAATTTTTTCTTAAGATGATAATTTTAAAATTCATTAAATAGATATTGAAATGTTCTGTTCTGCATACTAGATTTATTCTATGCATGAATTTGGTGGTAGTGTAAAAATCACAGTGCAAATCCTTTCAAGGTCTGATTGGTCATTTGGTGTCTAGAAAGGTAAAGAGATTGTGGTTACTTAATTGGTTCCGTTGACTGACCTAAGGAAAGCAACGGGGGGACCCCCACTTCTCTTTCACTGGCCTGGCCAATTTGACTAACTCGGATCTTGATTTGGAAATGTTACATTGATTAAGATCACTACCTAATAATCATGCTAAATTGGTTAATCTATATGCATTTAATGTCATGTGATCAATATGATGTTGATTAATTGAGGAGTAGCCACAGCATCTTTGATTAATCAAAATTATATATTGAGTTGCAAAGATCACATAAGGTTAGATGACATTAATTGTGACTAATTATATTAATGTAATGAATCTTATCCCACAGGAATTTTTGTTGCACTAATATAATTAATTAGGATGCGATAACAAATTATTTTCTTAATTACCCACAGGAATTAAGAAAGGAATATAATTTGTTAGTCACATCATTAAGCTAATGAGTCTATTTGAGTATAATAACTTAGCCCACAGGTAGTTATTGTATGTTATTGATTCATGTTATTGCATGTTTACATTGGTAAAATATGACATCAGTTATATGCCTCAAATTCAATTACATGAACATGATTTATTTTTTATGCAGCTATTATGCCTGTTAATATTTCTGATATGAAATGTGACATTCCCGATTTAAGTGGTGATAATTATAAATTATGGAAGGAGAGAATTCTTCTTCAATTAGGGTGTATGGATATTGACTATGCTATCAGGAAGGATGAACCACATTTAGTTACATCTACTAGCACTCAGGCTGAGATTGCTGCGTATGAACGATGGGAACGGTCCAATCGCCTCAGTATGATGTTCATACGTACTAAAATTTCTGCTAGTATACGTGGTTCAATTCCTGAGTGCAAAAATGTCAAGGAACTTCTGAAGGCTATTGATGCACAATTTGAGTCTTCAGATAAGGCAATGGCTAGCACCCTAATGACAAAGTTATCATCAATGAAGCTCACTACGGTTGGAGGTGTGCGTGAGCACATCATGAAGATGAGGGACATTGCGGCTCAGTTGAAATCCCTAGAGGTTGAGATGTCGGAATCTTTCTTGGTGCACTTTATTTTGAGTTCACTCCCACAGCAATATAGTCCCTTCAAAATATCTTACAATACACATAAGGACAAATGGTCAATTAATGAACTTCTGACCATGTGTGTTCAAGAGGAAGGGAGGCTGATTTTAGAAATGGGAGAAAGTGCACATTTAGTCACTCAGAGAAAGACTAAAGCTCCCAAAGCCAAACGCAAAGGAAAGGGTAAAGTATCCATCCATACAGAAGACAAGAAGGAGTCCAAGTGCTTCTTTTGCAAGAAGAAAGGACATATAAAGAAAGATTGTCTCAAATTCAAAGCTTGGCTTGACAAGAAAGGTACTCTAACCTCATTCGTATGTCATGAATCCAATTTGGTTATATGTCATAACACATGGTGGATTGATTCTGGTTCTACAATCCATGTTTCAAATACCTTGCAGGGTTTTCTAAATCAAAGGAAACCATGTGGGAAGTGCAGACTTATTTTACATTCTGGTTTTGTTTTGGATTTGGAAAAGACATTTTATATTCCAAGTTTCTCTAGAAATTTGATTTCAGTGTCAAGGCTTGTACCAGCAGGATATTCCTTTAATTTTAATAAAAGCTCTGTTGATTTATTTTATAAATCTAAGCTTATTGGGAATGGTACACTGTCAGACAATCTTTTCCAATCAATCTGAAAAATAATACCACCTATAATGTGATGCACGCCCAAACTGGTATGAAAAGATGTGTTATAAATGAGAATTCCTCTATTTTATGGCATCGGAGATTAGGTCATATCTCCATTGACAGAATTAAAAGATTAGTAAAAGATGGAGTACTTGATACTCTTGATTTTACTGATTTTGACACTTGTGTGGATTGCATAAAGGGAAAGCAAACCAACAAGTCCAAGAAAAATGCCAAGAGAAGTTCGGAAATACTGGAGATCATACATACGGATATCTGTAGCCCAGATATGGATTCGTATGGTCAGAGATACTTCATCTCATTTATTGATGACTATTCACGATATATGTATCTCTACCTACTTCATAATAAGAACGAAGCATTAGATGCCTTTAAGGTATTTAAGGCAGAAGTAGAGAAACAATGCGGCAAGCAAATTAAAATCGTGAGGTCAGATAGAGGTGGAGAATATTATGGTAGATACACTGAGAATGGACAAGCACCTGGTCCGTTTGCTCGGTTTCTTGAAGAAAATGGAATTGTTGCACAATACACCATGCCAGGGTCTCCTGACCAAAACGGTGTAGCTGAAAGGAGAAACCGAACATTATTGGACATGGTAAGGAGCATGATTGTCAGCTCTAAGTTACCTAAATCCTTGTGGACTGAAGCTCTTAAAACTGCTACGTATATATTGAATCGGGTTCCAACCAAGGCTGTTTCCAAAACGCCATTTGAGTTATTTAAAGGTTGGAAACCGAGTCTGCAACATATACGTGTTTGGGGATGCCCATCTGAAGTAAGAGTCTATAATCCACAAGAAAAGAAACTAGACCCAAGGACTATCAGTGGATACTTTATTGGATATGCTGAGAAGTCCAAGGGTTATAGATTTTATTGTCCATCTCACAGCACTAGGATTGTGGAATCAAGAAATGCAAAATTTCTTGAGAATGACTTGATCAGTGGGAGTGATCAATCTCAGTATTTGGCTTCTTCTGAGAAAGATCATTCAGTTATTCCAGCTTCCACTTCAAGTGAGGGATTGGTTGTTATTTATAGCACTCCTCAAACTCAATTAAGTGCCCAACAACCAGTCATTGAGATTTCACAAGCTGATGGTAATCTAGAAGATCGTGTTGTTCATCAACAATCAGTTGTGCAAGATACTCCTCAAGAGGTCATTGACACAACATTAAGAAGATCAACTAGAATAAAGAAATCAGCAATTCCTAGTGATTATGTTGTGTATCTACATGAATCTGACTATAACATTGGAGCCGAAAATGATCCTGAAACGTTTTCACAAGCCATGAGTTCTAAGGAATCAAACTTGTGGTTCAATGCCATGAAAGAAGAGATGGAATCTATGGCATCTAATCGAGTCTGGGATCTTGTTGAGTTGCCTGATGGTGTAAAAGCCATTGGATGTAGATGGATCTTCAAAATAAAGAAAGACTCACAAGGCAACATTGAGAGATATAAAGCAAGACTCGTTGCCAAAGGATTCACTCAGAGGGAAGGAGTCGACTACACTGAGACATTTTCTCCTGTATCCAAGAAAGACTCTCTCCGAATAATTATGGCATTGGTAGCTCATTTTGATTTTGAGTTACATCAAATGGATGTGAAGACCGCATTCCTTAATGGAGATCTAGAGGAAGAGGTTTACATGAAACAACCTGAAGGATTTTCCTCTAGTGATGGTGAGCATTTGGTTTGCAAACTTAAGAAATCCATATATGGATTGAAACAAGCCTCACGTCAGTGGTATTTAAAATTTCATGATGTGATCTCTTCCTTTGGTTTTGAAGAGAACATCATGGATCAATGTATATACCAGAAGGTTAGTGGGAGCAAAATTTGTTTCTTGGTCCTATATGTGGATGACATTCTACTTGCAACCAATGATAAAGGGTTGCTACATGAGGTGAAACAATTTCTCTCTAAAAATTTTGATATGAAAGATATGAGTGAGGCATCTTATGTCATTGGCATTAAGATCCATAGAGAAAGATCTCGAGGCATTTTGGGATTGTCTCAAGAAACTTATATCAATAAAGTCTTGGAGAGATTTCGGATGAAAAATTGTTCACCAAGTGTTGCACCTATAGTGAAGGGTGACAAGTTCGCTTTGAACCAGTGCCCTAAAAATGAACTTGAACGGGAACAGATGCACAACATTCCATATGCTTCAGCTGTTGGAAGCCTAATGTATGCTCAGGTTTGCACAAGACCTGACATAGCATTTGCAATCAGGAATGTTGGGAAGATATCAGAGTAATCAACATCAGGTTTAGACCACTGGAGAGCTGCTAATGTTCGTTGCTTGTTTTGAGGCTACATCGCAAGGTGTATGGTTGAAGAGTTTCATCTCAGGGCTTAGAATTGTTGACTCCATTACTAGGCCAATTAAATTGTACTGTGACAATTCAGCTGCTGTATTTTTGGCTAAAAACCATAAGAGTGGTAGTCGAAGTAAACATATCGACATTAAGTATTTAGCCATAAGAGAACGTGTTAAAGAGAATAAAGTGGTCATAGAACACGTTAGCACTGAATTGATGATAGCTGATCCTTTAACTAAAGGCATGCCAATTAAGAAGTTTAAGGATCATGTGATAAGAATGGGAGTTGGTCCCATGATATAATTGTATTGATAACAATTTGTACAATGAAACTCTTATTTCAAGCGTTTGTTTATTTCTCATTCAGGTGTACACGTTATATGACTTTTGAGAAATGACAAACTTTTCTTTTGGACTCAGAATAAACATATGGTTTATTCATTATGTTATGTTGTCACATTTGGAATGGTGATAAAGAAATTGAATGCATTGTAATACATAGAAGATAATACTCAATTATAGAGGACCTATCGCTATGATTCATGTATTTAGTTTCTTGTTCAGTGTTGATAAAATATACGGACCAAGTGGGAGAATGTAGTAACATATCTAATTAATGGTCCTAATTTATTAAATCAACGTATCCCCCATTAAAGTGATAACAGCCCCCTCTCTTAATTCCTAAGCGCTCGCTTCCTCCCTTAATTCCTGAGCGCCCGCTTCCTCCCTTAATTCCTAAGCGCTCGCTTGATGGGGCAAGCGTTGAAGGAAAAGGGTATAAAATAGGAACCCATCCTAAGGTTTCATTACGAAGGGTTCTCTAAGGGTTCAGAACACTATTCTCTCAAGAGAGATCCTAAGGTTTCTGAATACGGTTCTCTCAAGAGAGATCCTATAGTTTCAGAACAAGGTTCTCGAGAGAGATCAAGGTTCGTTCTCGAGAGAGATCTTAAGGTTCTATAGAGAGAAACCTAAAAGTGGAGGCATTGGAAATGAGTCCCTGATCAAGAGCAATCATGAAGGCATACACCATCTGGATGCGAGAGCTCATTGATTAGAAGACCGATCCATCGAGAGGAAGAGGAAAGATCAAGAAGATCAATCGATATCGTTAAGGAAGGAAGATCTCCCGTGCAGTCCATAGGAAGATCAGATTCCTTACCACCATTAAATAATAATGGCTGGAGGTAATTATATTTAAGTAAATTAAGTCTAACATCACATGCTCCCAGTTCAATAATTTTCAATATTTACTCTACATATGGTGATTGAATTAGCTTATAATGACTGCATGCATGTACTCAAAAAGCTTATATTCATTGCACTGATGCAAATAAAATTTTAACGCTTTTTATCTGGGCTCTCTGAGGGCTTTCGTTCATTGAAATGCCAGCAGATTATTATGAAAGAAAGGAGAGACTTACAGTAAATCCTAATTTCAGAAACACTTGTCTAAACTTTTGAAGTGAAAAATATGAAAACAAGACAGTATAATGTGTGCTGTTGTTTCCAATATTTACTTCAAATTTCTTATGTTTTCCCTCTCTATATCTACAAGTATAGTCTTTCATGGTAGTATAACCTACCAGCTGTTAGTAGGTCAGCAGATGAAACATTAATGGCACTATGGTTGGAGTTTATATTGCTTATAAATCTTGCTCATACCTTCCATCTTAGATATGTGTTTCTCCACTTTTCTTGCACAGCCATGGCAATGCATGGACACCCTCAAGACTACGGTCTGCATGAGATGAAAAGCATAGGCATTACAGTAAGTCACAAAAAGGTAGATGAAAAAAAAAAAAAAGAGAGAGGACAAAATAGAACTCCCTTTTATCATATGTTTTCTTCTCCTGTTCTGAAATATTTTTTGCTAGGAGAACGCTTTCAGGAGCGAGCAGTATGAATTTTAAAACGAATGTGAATCTAAAAATTATTAAGGATAAAGAGTATGCTCACCTTGGGCTCAAGATGGAAAGCCAGTGTCCTGCTTCCATCAACAACATCCCTAAGCTTTAACATCTTATCTACATGAGTTCTCATCAGAGGTTCTCTCTCAAGGCTGTCTTCTCTTTCCGTGGGATTGATGCAAAGGCAAGAATTTGAAGAATTTGAAGAAATTGAAAAAGAGAAGCAATCCAAAACCCTGTCAAAACCTAGCCTCCCCATTATGCCTGGAACTACGCTACAAACTACACACTCCTTATAAGTAAAAGAACCCAATACCCTGACACAAGAACCTCCCTGCAGTGTTTCTTTGGGCTGAACAAGAGACCGTCAAGGTTAAATCCATGAGACCCCATGAAGTACAGAAGGGAGTGCTTCGCTGTCTTAATGTCTGAGCAAGTGAGGTGAGAAGACGCAAAGTCCCATCTAGTCAAATTCCTTGAAATAAAAAAAACAACATCAAAGTGGTCAAATTCTGACCAACCTCACTTGTGACTGCTGTTCCTCGTCTGACCAACCTCCAAGAAATAAATGCATGGCAAATTCTAGTAAAAGAAAGCCAGGGTCAAATTCTGGCTGCCAACAGCGGGTTTTGGGTGCAACGCCCATGTGACTGCTTGCCGAAGGAAAAGACAAGAATCGAACCATCAAGATTTAAAATTCAAAGGGAAAGCCTTTAATTTCCAGTAAGAAGTGAACAAGCTAAGAAGCTAAGACACTTCATGGATTAATGTGGGAATCCGTCGCTTGTGAGCATGTGAGTGGTTATAGCTAAGGAAGAGTCTGGATAAGAATTCTTGTTCATGTCACGCATTGCATGCGCCATTAAGCTCTGCATGTTGTCTAATTCTAGTCAAGATAACTATGAGTATATGGACTGATCCACCAACCACCACACGAGTGACACATAAATGCATGAATACAATTACGGGTGCAATATGGCAGATGAACGACTAAAGTAACAGTAGGTCATGTTCAGTGCCATAAAAGCCAATCATGTAAGGGCATTGTTGTAATTTCTTTCAACTCATGTATAATGTTTTATCAATAAAAAGGCTTTTTTTTTATTCATCATATGTTGTGTCTTATATTTATTAAGATTATGATGAACCCCATAAGGTTAGGGTAATGGAATTAAGGTTATGATGAAGTTCATAATGATGAGACCTAAGTTCCTAAAAACTCTAATCTAAAATGTTTCCAATCGAAGGATCATCGAGTCGGGGATCGATGATACCAGTAAGACTGGCGCATTCTATGTATGCTCAATAAAGAGGATGGTTGGTCTCATAGCCACTTGTGTAGAGACACTAATACAAGGATGTGGGTGCTCATTAGGGTATGAGTTCACTGAATTGATCCACATTGAGAACATCTTATGGAGATCTTGCTTACTTGTCAAAAGATTCTCTTAGTGGGAGTTGTGCAAGTGATCCTTAGACCTCAGATTACCATAGAATCTTATGCACATGAATCTATGTTTTAGTTCATACTCATTCATGGCTAAGTCATGTACGGAGGTGTTCAAGGATATAAAGGATTGTGTATGAAGGTTATGAGTAAGTCAACAAGGAATCGATCATTCCTAGTAAGAGGAAAAGTAATCCCATGTAATCTCATCATATGATGACTCAAGAAGTCTTTGATTAAAGCAAAATGAAATTAGAATAGGTTTCTAATTTTTCATTTGTCGAGTCTTTATTATTGATTTGAGATTCAAATGAAAATGTTAGGGTTTGATATTTTTCCATACCCATCACTTATTCGGGATAAAGAAAGATTGAAGGATTGAATTGCACAGTAACTTGCCACTGAAGGGTATTTTGGTAATTCCATCAAATTTCTTATCTTCTAGGTAGACATGATACATTGCTAGATGTCAATCTTGTCTTGTATGTTTTCATGAATTAAATTTATTTAATTCATGAGTCAATTTAAAAGATGGTTCAAATTGGTAACTAGGGTTAGCACGATTTGATCTAATTCGGTTAGTCAGTTTCTAATCGAACTAAATCGACTTAAACCTAAACCTACTGCTGGCTAGATGAGGAACCCAATGGGTTACACACATAAGGGAATTGATCAAAGAATCATTTTAATAAGATTAATTAATTTAATTTGTTAGCCAATCAGCATGCTAGCACATGTGGCTAACTATCGCTCCAATTTGGGTCGAAATTGATTTGAATCGGCTTAATTAATTGATCCAAATTAATTTTAGAATTAATTTGGGATAACCTCTGACCTAATCAACCATTTATTGGATTGGATAAGGTTGAATTAATAGAGTCCAAGAAATATAGGACTCTCGGAAGGAAAACTATGTACGTGCAGAATTTTCAAGAGGCGCCTAAGAGTCCTTCTGATTTAAGGTATTAGGAGGTGCATCTTTTTTTAGGATTTATAGGTCCATTGAACGTGGAGAACCTTATCTAGATGTTATTGTATTGGATAAGGTTGAATTAATAGAGTCCAAAGACATGGGACTCTCGAAAGAAAAAACTGTGCGCGTGCAGAATTTTCAAGAGGCGTCTAAAAGTCCTTCTCATTTAAGGCACTAAAAGGCGCATCTTTTAGGGATTTAAGAGTCCATATAAACATGGAGAACCTTATATTGACACGTGGTAAAATCAGAGGCTATCTGATTTAAGATGGGATGCCAAAAGCATCCCATCAGGTGTGGCGCGCATAGGGAGAAAGGTGCAGAAAATTATAACGATGTGTCCCTTGATTCAAATTGAAATGAATTTAAAAATTTTATATCCTTTCAGAAGGACGTGGAATGGGTTGTATTCCTTCATTTGACGTCTTCCCATTCACTATTTAGAGGGGGTGGCACATATGAGATTGCATCGGATAATTTTTAATAATCCTTGTTAAGACAAGAGTCTTCTCTCTCCCTCTCCCCTTCCTACAAGCCTTAGTCAATTTAGGACAACTCTTTTCTTAGCCTATACAAGTTTTATTAGGCTTAAGAAAAGGCTAAAAAGGGTCCTAAGAGCCAAGCCAAGAAGTCAAGAAGCCAAAAAAGGTTTAAGTCAAGTTCGTGAGCATATCTTTGATCCAATTCTTGTGTGGATCACCATTGGAGGGCGAACACTTGGGCGCCTAGTGGAAAAGATTGGATAACCGGCTTCCTTCTTTCTTCACCAAGTACTAAGGTATGTTCCTCTACATATATGTTACATTTTATGACTAATTAATTATTATAATCAAGGGGTCTTGGGTCTAAGGTTTCGGTTGATTAGGGTTTCAAGGTTAAATTTTTTTTTGAAATCCAGCCTTCCGCTGCATGACCAGAACCCAACATTGGTATCAGAACCACCTTGATTAATTCAATTAGTGGTCCATAATATATTGATTACATGAATGATTATATTATGCTTTTAGCATGATTTGTTTTATTATGTAGAGTTATAAAATTTCTTGTATTAGAACACGCCTCCTGAGCCTCTATGCCTGCGGTGTTTTGCATAGACTGGCCCAAGGAACTAATGAGCTATGGTCGGACATATTCTAATTAATGAGAAATTTTACTTAAGATGATAATTTTAAAATTGCATTGAATATATGCATGGTATGATATTATTGTTATGCATACTAAAAAAAGGATGTGCATGAGACCATCAAAGCCCTCCTTAAAAAAATTATATTTAGTCGTAGTGTGATAGAATCATAATACAAATCCTTTTAGGGTTTGATTAGTCAATTGGTGTCTAGAAAAGTGGCTCTGGAAAGGTAAAGAGATCGTGGTTTTTTAATTGGTTTCGTTGACTGACCTGGCCAATTAAATTGGTGTCTAAGGAAAGTAACGGGAGACCCCCACCTCTCTCCCACTTAACTGGCCAATTTGATTGATTTAGACCTTGAATTGGAAATGATATATTGATTATGAATACTACCTAATATTAGCCTTCCTTCATACTAAGATAAATTTATGATAACAACTATAGTAGGTTTATTATGCAACACAAGGCCTACTCTAGGGTTAGATATGAATTGTCTTAGTGCATTTAATGCTTTATAGCATGATTAGTGGTGTTGCTTTATTGTGTAACACAAGGGAAATATTATTCAATCATAACTATATGAAAATGAAGGGTTTGACTAAACTAAGACATTATAGTTTATTGTGTAACACAAGGCTATAAGTATCTTAGAGGCAGGTGTTATGTTGAGAGTTGCATGGGTTGCAATTGGAAAGGATATTTTCTACCCTTGAACTCATGAATATTTGTTGTGTAACACAAGATATTTATGACGAATTGAAAGCTCAACCCCACTAAAGAAACCCTGGTAGGGTTTTCTCGGTTACCATAGGTGAGGGTTATGGTATTCATGATAAAATAGTGGGAGATACAATTAGATTGATAAGTCCTTGTCTAGTTGTAGACATCATTATGAGTGGTCTGCTTATGTATTGTTCTTTACTTTTAATGTAGATTAAAATTTTATGGCTTCTACTTTATCACTGCGGAGCATTTTAGATGCCAACAAGTTGACTGGTCCAAATTATTTGGACTGGTTGAGGAACTTGAGAATTGTCTTAACTCAGAAAAGGTTTCCTACATCCTCAACTCTCCTAATCCAAATCGGATCGGAGATGATGCTACAGAGGAGGAACGAGCCACATATAAAAAGTGGCAAATGATAGTTTGACTACTAAGTGTATCATGTTGGCCTCGATGAGTAATGAATTACAGAGGCAACATGAGGAGCAGGAACCTCAATCCATATTGCTCAATCTTAAAGAGCTTTATGGAGAGCAAAGTAGGGCTGCTCGATATGAGATTTCGAAGCAGTTATTCCGTGCACGTATGAGTGAGGGCTCATCCGTTTAAGCTCATATTTTAAAGATGATTGACTTAATCACTCGGTTAGGTCAATTAGGGTTTGTAATGGATGGAGAGCTTAATCAGGACTTGATCCTACAATCACTCCCAGACTCCTTCTCGCAGTTTGTCATGAACTATCACATGAACAAACTAAATATTTCATTACCTGAGCTGTTGAATATGCTCAAGACAGCTGAGAGTCACTTCAAAGGTGATAAGGCTCATATTCTTCTAGTTGATAGGAAGAAGAAATAGGCAATGAAGAAAGGTTCAAAGAGAAAGAGGAGCCTTAAAAGTAGCATGCAAAAGAGGAAGAAGGCAAAGAAGCCTTCTGTTGATCGAGCCTGTTTCACTGTGGCAAACAGGGACACTGGAAGAAGAACTGTAAGATATATCTTGCAAGTTTGAAGCAAGATGCTGGTGAAGAAGCATCAAAAGGTTTGTACATGATACAAACTAATTTATCATTGAGTTCTTCAGTTTCTGACTCATGGGTATTGGATACTGCATGTGGATATCATATATGCAAGTCATTGCAGGGACTACAAAGAGTTAGAAATTTGAAGAAGGGTGACTTCAAGCTCTATGGCGCGAGTGGAGAAGCCATTTATGCTGAAGCGATGGGCACCTATTTATTGTTATTACCTTCTGGAAAGATATTGGAATTAAAAAACTGTTATTATATTCCAAATATTATTAGAAATATTATTTTTGTACCCTTGTTATTAGAACAAGGTTTTGAAATAAATGTAAAGAGCAATGGTTGCTCTATCTTTTATTCTAATAAATTGTTTTGATATGGTTTGTTTAATAATGGTCTTCTAATTCTTTTGCTCAATGATAAAGTTTTTCTTGTTGATAACAAGAAAAGAAAGAGAGAAGATGTTAATGCCACTTATCTTTGGTATTGCCGATTAGGTCATATAAGTGAATTTAGGATAAGCAGGTTATACAAAGATAACTTCTTTGATCCTTATGATTTTAAATCATTAGGAACTTATGAATCCTGCCTTATGGAAAAATGACTAAGCTCCGTTCATTGGACATAGAGAAAGGCAACTAAGTTATTAGGTCTTATACACACATATGTATGTGGACCTATGACAACTCAAGCTAGAGGAGGATACTCTTATTTCATCAATTTCATTGACTATTTATCAAGGTTTGACACGTGTATCTTATGAAACACAAGTCCGAAGCCTTTGATAAATTTAAGGAGTATCAAAGTATGGTTGAGAAACAAACTGGACATAATATTAAAATCCTTCGATCTGATCGATGAGGAGAATACTTGTCTAGTGAATTTCTTGATCATCTTAAAGACAAAGGCATTCTCTCTGAATGGACTCTTCCTTATACACCTCAATTAAATGGTGTAGCAGAAAGGAGAAATCGTACCTTATTAGACATGATGAGATCCATGATGTGCTTCACAGATCTTTCAGTATCATTCTGGGGTTATGCCCTAGAAACTGCTGCCTATATTTTAAACAGAGTGCCATCAAAATTAGTGACTAGCACTCCATATGAATTATGGAAAGGAAAAAATCCAAGTCTTAAATATTTTAAGATTTGGGGTTGTCCTGCTTATGTCAAAATGTATTTGGACATAAGATAAGTGCTAGGGCTGATAAATGTAGGTTTATAGGTTATCCCAAAGAAGGTATTGGATACATCTTTTATCATCCTGCTGAGCAAAAGGTATTTGTCAGTAGGCATGCCATTTTTTTGGAAAAGGAATTTATCCAAGAAGAAGGCAGTAGGAAGATACTTGAACTCACTGAAGATCAAGACTTACAACCTACTCCTGTTGACAATCAACAAGACATTCCTCAACCAGAAATTTCTACATATCAAGAACAACCACAACATTCGCCTCCTCGCCGTAGGTCAGAGAGAGTGAGGGGTGCACCTCTCAGATATGGTTTTTTTATTGGAGATGACAACGAAGCCAATATTATTCAGGATGATGATCCTGTGACCTATATAGAAGCTGTCGAGAGTAAGGACTCTGACAGATGGCTTGATTCTATGAAATCTGAAATGGACTCCATATATACCAACCAGGTTTGGACCTTGGTTGACCCTCCTGAGGGAGTAAAGCCAATAGGGTGCAAATGGGTCTTCAAGAAGAAGATTGGAGCAGATGGCCAAGTAGAAACCTACAAGGCTAGGCTAGTGACAAAATGTTTCAGGAAAAAACATGGTATTGACTATGATGAAACATTTTCACCAGTAGCTATGCTCAAATCCATTCAGATATTACTTGCTATAGCAGCATACTATGACTATGAAATCTGGCAGATGGATGTAAAGACTGCCTTCCTCAATGGATATCTTGAGGAGAAGTCTATATGTCACAGCCAGAAGAGTTTGTCTCAAGTAGGAGACCGCACCAAGTATGCAAGCTTAAGAAATCCATTTATGGATTAAAGCAAGCATCAAGGAGTTGGAACATTTGCTTTGATGAAACAATCAAAGAGTTTGGTTTCATCAAAAATATAGATGAACCATGTGTGTATAAGAAGACAAGTGGGAGTGCCATAGTCTTCTTAATTTTATATGTCGATGACATACTTATCATTTGAAATGATATCCCAATGCTACAATCAGTCAAAACTTGGCTATCTAAACAATTTTCCATGAAAGATTTGGGAGAAGCATCCTGTATATTGGGTATAAAGATCTATAGAGATAGATCTAAGAGGATGCTTGGCTTACCCAATCTAGATACATTTACTTAGTGTTGAAAAGATTCAACATGGAGGAAAGTAAAAGAGGTTACTTGCCCATGAGTCAAGGCATACATCTCTCTAAGAAGATGTCTCCTAAGTCACCTGAAGAGAGACAAAGAATGAATAAAATTCTTATGCTTCAGCTGTAGGGTCGATAATGTATGCCATGTTATGTACCAGGCCTGATGTTGCTTATGCCTTAGGCATAGCAAGCAGGTTTCAGGCCGATCCAGGGGAAGATCATTGAAAGCTGTGAAAAAAATTCTTAAGTACCTAAGAAGAACTAAGGATATTTTTCTTATATATGGGGGATCAGATTTAAAATTGGAAGGCTATACTGACTGAAGTTTTCAATCAGATCCGGATGATAGTAAATCCATATCAGGGTATGTTTTTACTCTATATGGTGGTGCAGTCAGTTGGAGTAGTACTAAGCAGCAAACTGTAGCTGACTCAGTTACTGAGATAGAGTACATTGCTGCTAATGAAGCCGCTAAGGAAGCTATCTGGATGAAGAAGTTCATTACGGAGTTAGGTGTTGTTCCAGTATTCAACAATCGGTGCCACTTTATTGTGATAACACTGGAGCTATTACACAAGCTAAGGAACCAAGGTCTCATCAGAAATCCAAGCACATTTAAGACGCTTCCATCTCATTCGAGAGATCATTGAAAGACAAGATGTGTTATAGAATGAGTTGACACAAAAAACAATATAGCATATCCATTCACTAAGGCCCTTCCTCAACAGCAGTTTGATCGTTATTGGATTGTATGAAAATTAAATACAAAGGCGATTGGCTTTAGTGCAAGTGGGAGATTGAAAAAGTAGTGCCCTAAAAGCCAATCATGTAAGGGCATTTTTGTAATTTCTTTCAACTCATGTATGATATTTTATCAATTAAAAGGCTTTTTTTTTCGATTCATCATATGTTGTGTCTTATATTTATTAAGATTATGATGAACCCCATAAGGTTAGGGCAATGGAATTAAGGTTATGATGAAGTTCATAATGATGAGACCTAAGTTCCTAAAAACTCTAATCTAAAATGTTCCCAGTCGAAGGATCATCGAATCGGGGATCGATGATACCGGTAAGACTGGAACATTCTATGTATGCTCAATAAAGAGGATGGTTGGTCTCTGTCACGCCCCAGACCCAATATCGGGCTAGGGTGACAACCCGCCGCATGCCGGGCACGCAAGGCGTCACAAAATGTTTCACACATAACACTATTATGTAAATAATCAAGCCAAATTCATCACTGAATACTAAAAGTTTTGGGTTACAAACCCTTACACACCACAATAATAAAGTTTGGGCATCAAGCCCTACACATAAGTAATACTGGGGTTACAACAAAATAAGGGTCTTGATTTATTTAATAGAAGATCCATCACCCAACCATCCATCTTCAATCTCGTGGCTCTGACAAAATATTGTAAGATTTTTATGAGCTTACACTCAATAAGTAAGCCACGTTATACAGTCAATTCATAGCATAATAATCAATAAGTACATAAATGATTTGCATGCTTAAACATTCCACAAATACTCAAACATGCAATGTAAGTAAACCCACTGTTTATACCCTCAATGGTAACTGCAAATGTGACCCATGGCCCTGCAATATCTCAATGGTGTACTGACAAGCATCCCCCTACTAAAAGGGTCCAGATACCATGGTCACTCCATATCATAATCCACCAGAACACATACTCTATATGTGTGATGCCACCTCGAACCAAGCAGAACACATCATCTAGATGTGTGATGCCACCTCATAGTAACTCAGAACACATCCTCTAGATGCGTGATGCCATCTCGAACCAAGCAGAACACATCCTCTAGACGTGTGAATGGAATAAATAAACAGAACACATCCTCTAGACGTGTATGTGGCATAAATCATCAGAACACATCCTCTAGAAGTGTGTGTGGCATAAATCATCAGAACACATCCTCTAGATGCGTGTGTGGTATGACATGATAAAGGAGAACCGCGGCGACACATAGCAGTACCTCACATCATGCACAAATATATCAATAACATCTTTATATTGCATAAACAGTGGATTATACTTACTTAACAATTGCATGTAATATATCACATCAATGTCATAATAACTGCATCTCTCATGCATAGCATCCACATATGAAATCATTCTCAATAATAGCACACAATTACTCAAACATGCAATGTAAGTAAACCCACTGTTTATACCCTCAATGGTAGCTGCAAATGTGACCCACGGCCCTACAATATCCCAATAGTGTACCAACAAGTATCCCCCTACTGAAAGGGTCCAGATACTAGGGTCATGCCATATCATAATCCATCAGAACACATACTCTATATGTGTGATGCCACCTCGAACCAAGCAGAACACATCCTCTAGATGTGTGTGTGGCATAAATCATCAGAACACATCCTCTAGATGTGTGTGTGGTATGACATGATAAAGGAGAACCGCGGCAACACATAGCAGTACCTCACATCATGCACAAACATAACAATAACATCTCTATATTGCATAAACAGTGGATTATACTTACTTAACAATTGCATGTAATATATCACATCAATGTCATAATAACTGCATCTCTTATGCATAGCATCCACATATGAAATCATTACCAATCATAGCACATAAACAACAATATATTCATAACATTCATCTACTTACAATTTAGACAATATCCATAACAATTCTTCATGTCACAATATAATTCACAATTTAAATATTCATATAATGAATAAAATAATTTATTAAATACTGATAACTGGCTTACTTACCTCAGTAGGCAATCCAACAGGTATATATCAGCTAGTCAGATGTCTGAGCACCTACAGGATCATTTTACACAATTAATTTATTAGAAAAGAATATTAAAATGACCCTTAGAATTCTACCCAGACTAGTTCACGGGCCCAACTTTGGGCTCGAATATCTCCCACTATACATACCCAATTGGGGAAGTAAAAATACCCCATGAAACTAGAATTAACCCAGATTCTAACCATATAATTTTTTGTTAATCCCGGCCCGCTACGGGGCCAAAAACTAGCCCCAAAATTTATCGCTGCACGGCCCATTAGGCCCAGACTAGGCTGGCCTAGCCGGCCCATGGCCAAGCCATCCCCCCGCTCCCCTGTTTCGCCCGAAACAGGGGATAGGTTCCGGCTGGCGGCCAGGGCCGCCACCGGCCTAATTCCATCCGGCCCGGCCACCGGAGGCCGGGCTGGAGCCGGCCGCCACCGCGGCCGGCCTCCTTCCCTCCTCTATCTATCTCAATTTCTCTCCCTCTCTCTCTTTCTCTCCGCTGCTCCCACGTAGAATTCATCGCGCCGGCATCGAATCCGGCTAAATTGGGGCCGGTCCGGCCGCCGTTGGCTGGACCAGAGCCGGCCACCACCGCGGCCGGCCTCCCCCCACTCTCAATTTCTCTCTCATCTCCCTAATTCTCTCTCACGATCCGCGCGGCACATCACTGTGCCGGCGGCACGGCCGGCCACCTTGGCCGGCCAGACCTCCACCAGACGCACGCCCGGCGCCGGTGGAGGCGACAGGCCGAAGCTCAGGCCCGGCGAGGCGGCGAGCACGCCGCCGGGCCCGAACCAACCGGCGGAAGCCGAACCCACCATGCGAGAGAAGGGCCAATTGGCCCTCTCTCTCTTCTCTCTCCACCACCACCCCGCCGGACACCTCCCTCGGTGCCGGCGAGGTCGCCGGCCGAAGCTCAGGCCCGGCGAGGCGGCGAGCACGCCGCCGGGCCTGAACCAAGGATTCGGCTGGCCACCTCTCCTGTTCTCAATCTCATCTCTCTCTCTACCTCTCACGCTCTCTCTCTCTGTCTCTCTCTCTCTCTCTCTCTCTCTAGAGTCCAGGGGATTACCTGAAGGAAACAGAAGCCCGGATGATGGAGAGTCTCCCTCCATCACATATTTAATCCCCCCGTGCAACGCTTCAGTTTAAGGGGGTCCGGGAAACCGAAGCGCTTCGCTGAGAGCGAAGCGTCGGACAGCACAGGACCAAGTCCTGAACCTGGTTCACATGAACTGGGTACTACAGTCTCATAGCCACTTATGTAGAGACACTAATACAAGGATGTGTGTGCTCATTAGGGTATGAGTTCACTGAATTGATCCATATTGAGAACATCATATGAAGATCTTGCTTACTTGTCAAAAGATTCTCTTAGTGGGAGTTGTGCAAGTGATCCTTAGACCTCAGATTACCATAGAATCTTATGCACATGAATCTATGTTTTAGTTCATACTCATTCATGGCTAAGTCATGTAGTGTTCATGGATATAAAGGATTGTGTATGAAGGTTATGAGTAAGTCAACAAGGAATCGATCATTCCTAGTAAGAGGAAAAGTAATCCCATGTAATCTCATCATATGATGACTCAAGAAGTCTTTCATCAAAGCAAAATGAAATTAGAATAGGTTTCTAATTTTTCATTTGTCGAGTCTTTATTATTGATTTGAGATTCAAATGAATAAAATGTTAGGATTTGACATTTTTCCATACCCATCACTTATTCGGGATAAAGAAAGATCGAAGGATTGAATTGCACAGTAACTTGCCACTGAAGGGTATTTTGGTAATCCCATCAAATTCCTCATCTTCTAGGTAGACATGATACATTGCTACATATCAATCTTGTCTTATAGGTTTTCATGAATTAAATTTATTTAATTCATAAGTCAATTTGAAAGATGGTTCAAATTAGCAACTAGGGTTAGCACGATTTGATCTAAATCGACTTAAACCTAAACCTACTGCTGGCTAGATGAGGAACCCAATGGGTCACACACATAAGGGAATTGGTCAAAGAATCATTTTAATAATATTAATTAATTCAATTGTTAGCCAATCAGCATGCTAGCACATGTGGCTAACTATCGCTCCAATTTGGGTCGAAATTGATTTGAACCGGCTTAATTAATTGATCTAAATTAATTTTAGAATTAATTCAGGATAACCTCTGACCTGATCAACCATTTATTGGATTGGATAAGGTTAAATTAATAGAGTCCAAGAAATATAAGACTCTCGGAAGGGAAACTATGCACGTGCAGAATTTTCAAGAGGCGCCTAAGAGTCCTTCCGATTTAAGGTACTAGGAGGTGCATCTTTTTTTAGGATTTATAGGTCCATTGAACGTGGAGAACCTTATCTAGATATTATTGTATTGGATAAGGTTGAATTAATAGAGTCCAAAAGATATGGTACTCTTGAAAGAAAACTATGCGCGTGCAGAATTTTCAAGAGGAGTTTAAAAGTCCTTCTGATTTAAGGCACTAGAAGGCGCATCGTTTGAGGATTTAAGAGTCCATATAAATATAGAGAATCTTATCTTGACACATGACAAAATCAAAGGCTATCTGATTTAAGATGGGATGCCAAAGCATCCCATCAGGTGTGGTGCGCGTAGGGAAAAAGGTGCAGAAAATTATAACAATGTGTCCCTTGATTCAAATTGAAATGAATTTAAAAATTTTATATCCTTTCATAAGGACGTGGAATGGGTTGTATCCCTTCATTTGACATCTCCCCTTTCACTATTTAAAGGGGGTGGCACATATGGGATTGCATCGGATAATTTTTAGTAATCCTTGTTAAGACAAGAGTCTTCTCTCTTCCTCTCCCCTTCCTATAAGCCTTAGTCAATGTAGGACAACTCTTTTCTTAGCCTATACAAGTTTTATTAGGCTTAAGAAAAGGGTAAAAAGGGTCCTAAGAGCCAAGCCAAGAAGTGAAGAAGCCAAAAAAAGGTTTAAGTCAAGTTCATGAGCATATCTTTGATCCAATTCTCATGTGGATCACCATTGGAGGGCGAACACTTGGGCGCCTAGTGGAAAAGATTGGATAACTGGCTTCCTTCTTTCTTCACCAAGTATAAAGGTATGTTCCTCTATATATATATTACATTTTATGACTAATTAATTGTTATAACAAGGGGTCTTGGGTTTAAGGTTTCGGTTGATTAGGGTTTCAAGGTTAATTTTTTTTTTGAAATCCAGCATTCCGCTGCATGACCGAAACCCAACAGTTCTGCAGATATTGTCATGCATTAAGATGGCTATGGTCATCTTCATGGCTCTATATTTAATACTAACCTTGGATTAATATTACTCGATCGTGAGGTGACATACATCCTTTTCCCAATAAAAATTGCAGCATGACATGAACTAGATGGACCAGCTTGGCAACCTTAAATAAGAGGGAAGCTTCAGCCTATGCGGTTGTAGTTCTTATGGTTCTCTAAACTTTATAATTGGAAAGTCTCCGATTCCTTTTCCCTCTTTCGGATTAGTGATGGAATTCGGCATGAATCCTGTAACCCCCGGTAATTTATTATTGGGAATGTAACTCCTAGTATTTATTTTGGGGACACATGGCATCTTGACTTCCTTCTGACGTTTAGGTCCCGATGCGACGTCTAGTTTCTTGGGTCTTCGCGTGTCGGATGGGTTTCCATTTTCTATTGATCCGAGGCGTCGCATGGGAGAATAAAAGGAGTTGGAGGATGACTCCCTTCTTCACCCTGGCTGGCGCACACCTCCATCAGGTAATCCCCTGGCATCCAGAGAGAGAGAGAGAGAGAGAGCGTGAGAGAAAGAGAGAGAGAGAGCATGGGAGGCAGAGAAAGAGAAAGTGGGACAGGGGGACCGGCGAACCTTGGTTCAGGCCCGGCAGCGTGCTCGTCACCTCGCCGGGCCTGAGCTTTAGCCGGTGACCCCGCCGGCACCAGGGGAGGTGTCCGGCGGGGTGGTGGTGGAGAGAGAGAAGAGAGAGAGGGCCAATCGGCCCTTCTCTCGCGTGGTAGCGGAAGCCGCCGGTTGGTTCGGGCCCGGCGACGTGCTCGCCGCCTCGACGGGCCCGAGCTTCGGCCTGTCGCCTCCACCGGCACCGGGCGTGCGTCCGATGGAGGTCCGGTCGGCCAAGGTGGCCGGCCATGCCGCTGGCACAGTGATGTGCCGCGCGGATCGTGAGAGAGAATTAGGGAGATGAGAGGGAAATTGATGAGATAGGAGGGGGGGAGGTGGCTGGCCGCGGCGGCGGCCGGTTCTGGTCCGGCCAATGGTGGCCGGACTGCCCCCAATTAGCCGAAGACGACATGAGCATAGTAAACAGCCGTGCGGACGATTATCATGTGAGAGAGAGAAATTGAGAGAGAAGGGAGGTATGGGTGGCGTGGCCAGCTCTGGCCCGGCCACCGGCGGTCGGGCCGCCCTTAATTTGGCCGGCGGCGGCCCTGGCCGCCGGCATGGAACCCATCCCCTGTTTTGGTGAAACAGGGGATCGGGTTGATTTGGCTGAATTGGACCGGCTAGGCCGGCCGGTTCAGGGCCTATTGGGCCGTGCAGCGTACTGATTTGGGACTGGTTTTTGGGCCTCGTAACGGGTCGGGATTAGCAAAATAATTATATGGCTAGAATCTGGGTGAATTCTAGTTTCTTGGGGTATTTTTACTTCCCCAATTGGATGTGTATAGTGGGAGATATTCGAGCCCAAAGTTGGGCCGTGAACTAGTCTGGGTAGAAATTCTAAGGGTCATTTTAATATTCTTTGCTAATAAATTAATTGTGTAAAATGATCCTGTAGGTACTCAGACATCTGACTAGCTGATATATACCTGTTGGATTGCGTACTGAGATAAGTAAGCCAGTTATCAGTATTTAATAAATTATTCATTATATGAATGTTTAAATTGTGAATTATATTGTGACATAAAGACTTGTTATGAATATTGGCTAAATTGTAAGTAGATGAATATTATGAACACATGGTTGTTTATGTGCTATGATTTCATATGTGGATGCTATGCATGAGAGATGCAGTTATTATGACATTGATATGATATATTACATGCAATTGTTCAGTAGGTATAATCCACTGTTTATGCAATATAGAGATGTTATTGATATGTTTGTGCATGATGTGAGGTACTGTTATGTGTCGCCGCGGTTCTCCTTTATCATGTCATACCACACACACATCTAGAGGATGTGTTCTACTTGTTTATGCCACCTACACGTCTAGAGGATGTGTTCTTCTTGTTTATGCCACCTACACGTCTAGAGGATGTGTTCTGCTTGTTTATGCCACTCACACGTCTAGAGGATGTGTTCTGCTTGGGTTCGAGATGGCATCACGCATCTAGAGGATGTGTTCTGAGTTACTATGAGGTGGCATCACACATCTATAGGATGTGTTCTGCTTGGTTTGAGGTGGCATCACACATATAGAGTATGTGTTCTGGTGGATTATGATATGGTGTGACCCTGGTATCTAGACCCTTTCAGTAGGGGGATGCTTGTTGGTACACTATTGAGATATTGCAGGGCCGTGGGTCACATTTACAGCTACCATTGAGAGTATAAACAGTGGGTTTACTTACATTGCATGTTTGAGTAATTGTGGAATGTTTAAGCATGCAAATCATTTATGTACTTATTGATTGCTATGCTATGATTTGACCGTATAACGTGGCTTACTTATTGAGTGTAAGCTCATAAAAATCTTGCAATGTTTTTGTCAGAGCCACGAGATTGAAGATGGATGGTTGGGGTGATGGATCTTCTATTAAATAAATCAAGACCATTATTTTGTTGTAACCCCAGTATTACTCATGTGTAGGGCTTGATGCCCAAACTTTATTATTGTGGTGTGTAAGGGTTTGTAACCCAAAACTTTTAGTATTGAGTGATGTATTTGGCTTGGTTATATATAATAATGTTATGTGTGGAAAATTTGTGACGCCTTGCATGCCCGGCACGCGGCGGGTTGTCACCCTAGCCCGATATTGGGTCTGGGGCGTGACAGCTTTAGTGGTATCAGAGCACAGGTTATGACCCTAGGGACACGGACATATTGACATGATAACACGTAGAGAACATATGACCCTAGGGACACGGACATATTGACATGATAACACATAGAGAACATATTTTGATGACATTATACTTAGGGAAACCTAACACTTTAGCTTAGGATGATATGAAAACAATTATGACTTTCAAGGAATTTCATGAATTATGCTTTGGAAGCTTGAAATTTAAAGTTTATCAAGATATTAATTGAATTACAAATTTGATAGGGATTAAGAATGAACCATCGCAAGCCAATGATATTGTGAGACTCCCAAGCTGGTGACCTTGACCAATGGGGAGGCCAAGGGGCTTCTAGAGGTTTTAGCTCCATTAAACTTGTTGGAAATGATTCGTAGCACCTTTAAATAATATGGGAGATGAAATTTTAATTGGATATGCAATAAAAGATAGATGAATATATGGAATAAACATAATAGTGGAAAATTGCAATTGATGACTAATATGACTAAGATATCATCATTATGTTCATATTGCAATTGAGTTGATATGTGGATTTGGAGTTAGTAAATCTAAATTTGAATGCGGATGTATATAATGAATTTTTATTTGTAGAACTTACATTGTTGATATTGTAAGTTTAAGATTATGAGCTAATCTGCCGGTTATAGGGATGATTAATATTGATGATATTTTGAGAATGAAATAGTTAATTACATGTTTTTGATCTATCACAATTGAGTACTTTTGAATTTGAGTCTAGATGGATAAGTATATAGTGAATTTTACTAAGAGAATTTTTATTATGGATATTGCATGTTCAAAACTGATTGTTAATTTGCTAAATGTGGAGATGGTTGATATTGATGCTAATGAAATAGTTGACTGCATATTATATTTGATGGATCCTTTAGAAAGATTATAAAATTTTAAATTCTGAGACAATTATTGTTTAAGTTTTTGAGAATAGTAGACTCTATTAATCTTTAGAACTGATTTTGACTATAAATGATCAAATATTTTGATGCTAGACAGTGAAAGATTTTAGCAATAATGAAAATAAGATAAACTCCACTGATAAAGAATTTCATGGGGATTTTCATCAGTTAATAGATTTCTAAATCAAGATATATTATTGATTTATTGTGCATACTTATTGTACCTTTCTTCATAATTCCTAAGTAGATATCTTTCTCCAGGATGGATAAATTATCAATCAGCCATAAGTGGCATAATTATTGTTAAGAAAATAGGAGGGAGATGATTTTATTTTGATTATTATCAGTTATGGATTATGGTTAAGGGTACATCAATTATCACTTTCAAGTCATAGAGAGACTACTATAATTTTTAATTATGTCTTTCGGATGGTAAGTGCATTTTCAATCTTTATTGACCTTATAAGTCTTGTATCCATCTGAGCTAGATTAGTGAAGTCACTTTGAGATATTTGAAGGGTTTAAATTAGTTGGTCATGTTATGGCATTAGTCATTGCATAATCTATAGATGATTTTGATAATCATTGGTAATGAAATAATTGATTCAAGAATTTGAATCATTTAAATTACAATATTTATTGAGAATATACTGATATATTTAAGAGAAATTGATTGGTTGTAGTGGTATTATTGATAAATTAATTATACCAGTGATTAATGATGGCAATATTATTCAAAGAAATTAAATTAGTTGATTATGATAATTATGAAAGATATCCTAAATGATTGGCATAATGTTCATTGATGTTAGCTTGAAATATTTAAGAGTAAAACCTAGTATGTTATGATGATTGAAATAAGTGTCGTAATGTTAATGGCACATTCAACTATTTATGAGTTGAGAGCGCATTTGAAGGAAACTATCTTATACTTAATTTAAAAGAACTTGGAACTGTCTTATCGAGGAATTAACAGTAATTGATATAGGTTATTAACCTTAAGAATGGATGACATAATACATGTGATGGACTCTATGATATTTATGATGATTGTGTTGTGAGAAGTTAAGGTATTAAAAAAAAAAAAAAAAGGGGACAAAAAAATACTTCTTAAGGAATTTAATTTTATTTGGTAGAAAGATTAAATTAATTTTAAAAGTTGGACATGTCATTTGGGTACTTGGGAATGAAATAAAAGTTTGCTAGTGAGTATCTTTAATGGTACAAAATTTGTTTAATTTCGAGGATGAAATTTTAGCAGGATAAAATGTTAATATTGTTTCTGGTTTAGTAGTAAACTGAGTAAATTGAGTCTGAACCCAATTGTCTCACTCTTTTAATTTGATGATGTCCTCATAAAGCTTAGTGGATTAAGCTGAATTTATGCGCAGCCTTCCACCCTCAAATAGATGGACAATCTGCATGAACCAATTAGATTTTTATGATATACTGCGAGCCTGTGTGATGGATTTAGAAAATGCTTGGTATAGCTTCTTACCCTTAGTAAAATTGCTTACTTTAATGATTACTAGGCCAATATTCAAATGGATTCATTTTGTTGTAAAGTGTAAAAAAAATTTTATTGAGATGAAGTGTGAGAGAGAAAATTTTGGATACTGAGCTGGTTTAGCAAATATGAGAAAGTATCATTAATTAAAGCAGCTTCATGTAGCTCAGAGTTAATAGAAAAGTTATGTTGATGTTAAATAGAAATATTTGAAATTTCAGGTTGAAGATCATTTGGAAGTTTTACTAACTAATGACGTGATGAGATTTGAATTAGAGGTAATTTGGGTCACAATACATTGGGCCATTTGAGATTTTGATCAAAATAAAGGAAGCGGCTTATAGCTTAACACTATCTTCATTACTCTTTGGGGTGTTCAATGTGTTTCATATCTTTATGACTGAGGAGATGTATTTCAAACCCCCGTTATGTGTTAGAACTTGAACCAATTTAGCTTAAGAAAGAATTGACCTATGAAGATCATCTTGTACACATTGTGGACCGGCAGGATTAAGTTCTGAGATGGTGTAGCATTCCTTATATCAAGGTTCAGTGGAGTAATATTCTGAGAGGGAGACTATTTGGGAGTCTAAAAAAAATGAAAAAAAAAAACATCCACAAATATTTGTATCTTATTACAGATCAATGATGTAACGATGACTGTGACTTTGAATGAAATTTAGCTGATTATGAGATAGAAAATTTGGATTCTGTATTCTATTGGATGTATATCAAATTTCCAGGCCGAAATTTTTATAAGGGGGGAGAATGTAACCCCCGGTAATTTAGTATTGGGAATGTAACTCCTAGTATTTATTTTGGGGACACATGGCATCTTGACTTCCTTCTGACATTTAGGTCCCGATGCGACGTCTGGTTTCTTGGGTCTTCGCGTGTCGGATGGGTTTCCAATTTTCTATTGATCCGAGGCATCGCATGGGAGAATAAAAGGAGTTGGAGGATGACTCCCTCCTTCACCCTGGTGCACACCTCCATCAGGTAATCCCCTAGCATCCACAGAGAGAGAGAGAGAGAGCGTGAGAGAAAGAGAGAGAGAGAGAGAGAGAGAGAGAGAGAGAGCGTGGGAGGCAGAGAGAGAAAGCGGGACAGGGGGACCGGCGAACCTTGGTTCAGGCCCGGCAGCGTACTCGTCGCCTCGCCGGGCCTGAGCTTTGGCCGGCGACCCCGCCGGCACCGGGGGAGGTGTCCGGCGGGGTGGTGGTGGAGAGAGAGAAGAGAGAGAGGGCCAATGGGCCCTTCTCTCGCGCGGTGGCGGAAGCCGCCGGTTGGTTCGGGCCCGGAGGTGTGCTCGCCGCCTCGCCGGGCCCGAGCTTCGGCCTGTCGCCTCCATTGGCGCCGGGCGTGCGTCCGGTGGAGATCCGGCCGGCCAAGGTGGCCGGCCGTGCTGCCGGCACAGTGATGTGCCGCGCGGATCGTGAGAGAGAATTAGGGAAATGAGAGGGAAATTGATGAGATAGGAGGGGGGAGGTGGCTGGCCACGGCGGCGGCCGATTCCGGTCCGGCCAACGGTGGCCGGACTGCCCCCAATTAGCCGGAGACGACGCGAGCACAGTAAACAGCCTTGCGGACAATTATCATGTAAGAGAGAGAAATTGAGAGAGAAGGGAGGTATGGGTGGCACAGTCGGCTCTGGCCCGGCCACCGGCGGCCGGGCCGCCCTCAATTTGGCCGACGGCGGCCCTGGCCGCCGGCATGGAACCCATCCCCTGTTTCGGTGAAACAGACCGAAACAGGGGATCGGGTTGATTTGGCTAAATTGGGCTGGCTGGGCCGGCCGGTTCAGGGCCTATTGGGCCATGCAGCGTACTGATTTGAGACTAGTTTTTGGGCCCCGTAATGGGCCGGGATTAGCAAAATAATTATATGGCTAGAATCTGGGTGAATTCTAGTTTCTTGGGGTATTTTACTTCCCCAATTGGGTGTGTATAGTGAGAGATATTCGAGCCCAAAGTTGGGCCCGTAAACTAGTCTGGGTAGAAATTCTAAGGGTCATTTTAATATTCTTTGCTAATAAATTAATTGTGTAAAATGATCCTGTAGGTGCTCAGACATCTGACTAGCTGATATATACCTGTTGGATTGCGTACTGAGGTAAGTAAGCCAGTTATCAGTATTTAATAAATTATTCATTATATGAATGTTTAAATTGTGAATTATATTTGACATAAAGAATTGTTATGGATATTGGCTAAATTGTAAGTAGATGAATATTATGAACACATGGTTGTTTATGTGCTATGATTTCATATGTGGATGCTATGCATGAGAGATGCAGTTATTATGACATTGATATGATATATTACATGCAATTGTTCAGTAGGTATAATCCACTGTTTATGCAATATAGAGATGTTATTGATATGTTTGTGCATGATGTGAGGTACTGTTATGTGTCGCCGCGGTTCTCCTTTATCATGTCATACCACACACACATCTAGAGGATGTGTTCTGCTTGTTTATGCCACCTACACATCTAGAGGATGTGTTCTGCTTGTTTATGCCACCTACACGTCTAGAGGATGTGTTCTGCTTGTTTATGCCATTCACACGTCTAGAGGATGTGTTCTGCTTGGGTTCGAGATGGCATCACGCATCTAGAGGATGTGTTCTGAGTTACTATGAGGTGGCATCACACATTTAGAGGATGTGTTCTGCTTGGTTCGAGGTGGCATCACACATATAGAGTATGTGTTCTGGTGGATTATGATATGGTGTGACCCTGGTATCTAGACCCTTTCAGTAGGGGGATGCTTGTTGGTACACTATTGAGATATTGCAGGGCCGTGGGTCACATTTACAGTTACCATTGAGAGTATAAACAGTGGGTTTACTTACATTGCATGTTTGAGTAATTGTGGAATATTTAAGCATGCAAATCATTTATGTACTTATTGATTGCTATGCTTGATTTGACTGTATAACGTGGCTTACTTATTGAGTGTAAGTTCATAAAAATCTTACAATGTTTTTGTCAGAGCCACAAGATTGAAGATGGATGGTTGGGGTGATGGATCTTCTATTAAATAAATCAAGACCATTATTTTGTTGTAACCCCAGTATTACTCATGTGTAGGGCTTGATGCCCAAACTTTATTATTGTAGTGTGTAAGGGTTTGTAATCCAAAACTTTTAGTATTGAGTGATGTATTTGGCTTGGTTATATATATAATAATGTTATGTGTGGAAAATTTGTGACGCCTTGCATGCTCGGCATGCGGCGGGTTATCACCCTAGCCAGATATTGGGTCTGGGGCGTGACAAATCCCATTTGTTATTCAAAGCAAAACATCAACTTAATGACTAACACTCAGGTTCTAACCAGTCAAGTGCCCAACACACATGATGCTTCCATGCCTCATAAGCTGATCGCCTAATCCTATAAAGTATGAAGACCAAGTATCTACAAATACACGGGCATGAATCAAATTGGATCAGTTTAGAGATATTTTTTAAAATAAAAATAAACTAAAAAGTTTGATTTAATTTAGCAATTTATCTGTACTCACTTTAGATGAATATAAGACCGATTTTTATAGCAAACTTTAAATGAGTAAATAACTATTTAGTTATTTATAATAAAAAGAATATAACTCTCAAAAAAATTTAGTTAACAATGGCTGAAGTATCTTAATTTAATTGCAGTGCAAATGAAAACCTATATATTATATGCTTACGGTTTAGTTCAATTTATATTGATTTTTTAAAAATTCAAACCAAAATTGAAATGAATTTTTTTATTTCAAGAATTTTTAAATCGAAATCATAGCAAGAGATCTAAAAAAAAAAAAAGGATTAATTCAAACTAAAGTGAGAGCGCTTCAAGAATTTTCAGTTTAGCTTTGCAGTCAGCCGCTCTTCTTACACATCCCCATGTACCATAGCATGGTGCCAACACAAGCTTGTCTAATTCTAGCCTCGGCTGCCCACTCGTGAAATTCCTGGGAATATTTGTGCTAGTTTACTTCTAGGCATCCAAAAGTTACGTCTCACCTGCTCTCAAAAAGAGTTGGGCATTGGGCCATACTGCCCATGGCTTAGCCAAGTTCGAAGTGATACGGGCCATGCTAGGTTCAAAAATTTTTGCCCATGGACCAAGCCCGACACGGCCCATAAGGGTCTGAACTGGCACGGCCCACGGAATAGTCCAGCATGGTCCATAAGGGCCTAGGCTAGGCCATGGGCAAGGCACAACCCACAAGGGCCTGACCCGGGCCAGGAACGGCCCGTCCCCCTTAAAATAAAGAAAATAAAATTTTTATTTATAAAAAATATTTTTTTAATAAATTAAAAAATTATTAGAAACTAAGGATTTATTAATATAAAGCCATCTTAATGGTGGGGGGTTTGGCATAGACTCCTACCAGTTTATTAATTTAAAATCAAAATGGTACATGATGAGAGGGGGCTAGGCCTGACCTCCAGAATACAATAAGAAAGGAGAAAAAAAATAAAGATGACTTACTTTAATAATTAAAAAAAAAGTACAATTATAGAAATAGAGATGACTCACTCATCAGTAGTGTTTGTATCATCATCATTTTCGCTGGATAAGTCATGTTTACCTTTATCTTGAAGTCTCGCCTCAGCATCCAACCAATCTTTGAATTAAGCAAAAAGCATCTCAGCCGTGTCGCTAGTCATCCTACTTTTTTTTGTCAAGAACACACTGACCTGCACTAAAAATGAATTTTAATGCTACTATGGATATCGGCATAGCTAAAATATCGTGTGCAATGGCAGACATAATAGGATATTAATTTTTAACAATTTTCTACTAAGCTAATACATCTAGATTCTTTATTTAATTTTCATCGTATGTTGACTGAAGATCATTTCATAAATAAAATTTTAGTTCACTGCTTAAAGACGAAGAAGATAAAGATAAACTTGAAACATGTGTGTATTTTTTTTTGTGCAATGAATGAAAAAATAGATGATAAACGAGAACTAGAAGAAGAAACAGAGCTTTGTACGGGTAATCTAGATCCATAATTTTTTTTCATAATTTTTTTTCATCATATAATGCATAAATATTATAAAAAAGTTGTGTTACCTCAATTTTAGCAGGTTCAGGATCTTAAATCATATTTTCATAATATGCATCAAGTAAAATTAGTATGCCACTCAATTTAACTCTTGGATCAATACAACAGCTAAGTTATGCATGGGACATATCTTGTCTCAATATTCATTCCATTTAGATTCCATTTATTCAATAATAGGCATTAAAATATCATCAATTTATGTTCAACAAATTTTTGATTAATTATATATGCTTATTGTAAAAATGAACATGAAGTTGAATAATAAATATCAGAAAGAACATTAGTAGTATTATAAAAACTAATCAAAAAATCTTTCAAAATTTTACCTTTATTCCAATCAGTTTCAGTCAATGTAAAGCCTAATCCATGATCATTAATATATGCACTTAATAAGTTTTTATATTGGTATGCATCATGTATTATGCTATATGTTGAGTTCCAACGAGTAATTATATCGAGTTTACATTTTTTTAAATGTTTACCATGATCTATACATAGTTGCTTAAATTCTTGAAGTCTTGATCTTGAAACATGAATAAAAGAAACTACATTTCTAATTTTTAAAATAACATCTTGAATCATGCCTATGCCAACTTAAACAGAAAGATTTAAAGATATGACATGCACATCTAATATGCAATAAATTTTCATTTAACATGGGATGCAATGAGTCCTTCAATAATGCAATAGCATAATTATTATTAGATGCATTATCAAAAGTAATAGGCATGATTTTATCATTAATATTATATGAGCATGCAGTTTGATAAATGACATTTGAAATTTTTTTGTTCAAAATATGAAAAATCAAAGCACGAAAAGCAAGAATACATTTATTTAATTATTAATTATTATCAATATAATGAGTAATAATAGTAATAAAATAATTACTGCCTACATATACTAACCAAATATCAGAAGTTAATGAAACTTTTGTATTTAAAATAGAGAGTGTTTCAATTAAACTTTGTTTCATTGCTAAAAAGTTAGTCATAGCTACTCTTCTAAATGTACGCCTACTAGTTCTTCTGTAAGCAAGTTATAAGGCTAATTGAACATATTTTTCAAAATTAAAAGATTCGCATAAACTAAAAGGTAATCCATCCTTAACTATCCATTTATAAGTAATTTTCTTTGATTTTTATGATTATATGCAAAATTACCTGCAAGTGATCCCCTTGTATATTAAGGGTACTTTGAAGATGAGAATCATGCATCCTATGACTCTCTTAATATCTTTTTAAATGGCATGTTCTCCCACTACTACTACAACTATAAAGTTGTCACATTTTCTACATTTTGCTTTTAAGAATCCATCAACCATAATTCTATCGAATTCATTCAATACATCACTAGTCCTCTTACGAGAAGAGGTTTGACCTTCACTCGGTTCACTAGTTCTAGAAGAAACTTGGGGATTAGTTTCCTCTCCCTCAGAAATAGAGGGCATGCCAAAATGACTTTCATCATAAGATGTCATATCTAAATTGATGAATGAAAAAAATAAAAACTAACCACAAGAAGGAATTGAATATAGGACCAGAGGTAAAGCCGAGATTTGTGAGCTTCCTTTTGTGCTTTCGCCTCTCAACAAGAAGAACTTCCTTTTGTATAGCACTTGAATACTTGCTAAATGCAAACTAAAATTAAATTGCTAGAAGCCTAGAGCACTTGCTAGAAGAGAGAGTAGTTGTAGAGAAGGAGAGAAAAATTGGTTTGGTGTAGTGAAAATGAGGAAGGAAAGAGGTATTTATAGAACTAAATTTTTTTTTTTTAAAATTGCCTTCAATTTAGTCATTTTATGGCTGTTGAATGGGTTAAAATGAAAATTTTTCCTCAACTAGCCAGTTCTAGCTGTTTTATAACGATTAGAAATGGCTAGAAAGGCCCCAAAATGGATCACGGACTGTGCCGAATGCAAATTTAGATTAAATGTGCTATGCTCGATACAGTCTGGTTAGTAATAGACTAGACCGTGCTGAGCACGGCCCAATTCCCAACACTACCCAGAATTATGAGACAGGCGAACTGAAGTGGTTTAACTGCCAGGAACATGGAGGCCCAATTTGTCTTGAGGTTTGGAACCTTTCGTTCGGAAGACCACAAGCGAAGATGGTGAGCGGAGGATTCCTCTAGAAAAGCATGCAGACTAGAAGAACATAGAGAAGGGTTCATGTGCAACATCTAGTTGGTCTTCTCAGCTTAACAAATATTTTTTACTAAACTATTCCATTTTGCTTATATCCCTATAATGCTCCAAGCTCACTTACCTATTCAATTAATTTATTCATGAATCAAAAAAAGCACATAGCCCTAAAATTTTAAATAAAAATAAATTTAAGTTATAAATATATATACTTTTCTTTTTTATTTAATATAAAATATTTTAAAGTATTATAATCTTTTTTTTTTATAATGCGATATTTTTGTTGCATGCCATAAGCCTATTTCTAATCGGATCGTTGTTGGTACTGTAAGAAGATGAAACTCTACTAATATCACATGTACAACTTTTTTCCATTGCCCGCAAATTTCTATCACTATCACAGATGTAGCTTTTTTATTATTATTATTTTTTATCTCACAAACTTCCGATCTCTTTGATAGCATTGGTAATACTCAGCCCATCTGCCAGTGCTCTAAATCACATGTCCCTAAAAACTTGAATAAAAATTAACAAATAATAAATAAATTTATATATATATATATATATATATATATATATATATATGTTACCGTCGGGATTCGTCCTCCGACTCGGACGCGATCGATCTCCAGGAAGACGAGTGCGGCGGACCTGCAAAACAGGAAGCCCACACGCGGAGGGACGCTGGGGGTGGTCCTCCGCGGAAGGTCCTCCGACGCTCAAGTCAGTGAGGAAGGAATCGGCGATCAACCAGACAATGGAGAGGTGGATCTCTTCGGGAGACCTCTTCAGGGGGCGGTCAATCGGAAGCTCTGAGAAGGGGCAGAGCACCGACGAGCTGCCGGGAGAGAGGAATGATTCCAGAGTTTTGTGCGTCAAGAGTCGCGTACCTGAGGGAATCTGCCAATCTGATATTTATATACTATCACCTGGGGACTTGAGCATCTTCTGGAAGGTTCTGGGGTTGTTACGATACGGGGTAGACAGAATCAGGCCGTTGTGGGGCCGTTAGAATCCACGCCTTGTTTGTTAAGGGATCGACGGCTGGGAGAGCTCCTTGATGTCTTGGGATCTGGGTGAGTAGACCTGGGGCGGTTACAATAGGTCTTAGGCCACGTCTCAACATGATTCCTTGCCTAAGGTGCTGCTCGGGTAAGCTTAAGCTCTCCCGCGTCAGGTTCCGCGGAGGCAGACGTCAGGGCGTGGATCGCTAGGTAGAAGCGGGCTACGGAAGCCCGAAAGAGGCCGAGCTACGGAAGCCCGCAAGGGGGCCGAGCTACGGAAGCCCGGAGGAGGCCGAGCTAGGGAAGCCCGGAAGAGGCCGAGCTAGGGAAGCCCGGAAGAGGCCGAGCTACGGAAGCCCGGAAGAGGCCGAGCTACGGAAGCCCGGAAGAGGCCGAGCTACAGAAGCCCGGAAGAGGACGGCGGGAGGAGGTCAGCCTTAGCCACCTCGCATGGATATCGATGCAATGACGATTTTACCCCCCAACACATGCCCTCCACTCCCTAGTTCGAAGCGTAGGTTCGGGCGTAGGGAGTATAAGCTCAAGTGGCGCGTCCTGGATGGGACGTCTTGGCCTAAACAGTTCATGCAATGATGCCCTAATTAATGCGACAGGGCCATCGTACCTTCGGAGGTAAGGTTCCTCCACTAGCGACGATTGAGATTGTGCCGTGCCGTGAATCTCGATCGACATGGAGGTTTATCGAGGTGATTCTGGACGCCTCGAATAAGACGTCCCGCCTCCCCTGGGTGGTTCCTTGGCGGAGAAGCGAAGTGACGGCCGCCCTATATGTATATATATACTTATACACATGTGCGCATGTTCGCGGCGTCTTCTCACCTTGTTTTCAGAAGAGCATTGGTCTCCCATCCTCTCCAGCGTTCATCATTTTCGCCCAGGATTTCCCTCAACCGAGATGGCGATGAGCCCTGAAGATGTGGCCTCAGAAATCGTTGCTGAGGATTTGGGGAGGATTCACCAGAGGTATGGTCTGCCCCTGGATGTAGTTTTGCGGGTGCCAGAACCCGAAGATAGGGTTACTCGGGGATTAGAGTCTGGAGTCTTTATCTATGAGGATAGTTTTAAGGCGGGTCTTCGTTTTCCTCTCCATCCCTTGGTGAAGGAGATCATGACCCACTACAACATCTGTCCATCGATGGTGGCTCCAAATAGTTGGCGGAATATCGTCGGATTCATTTCGATGTGTCACCAGATTCAAATCGTTGCGACTCTCCCCCTTTTCCGCACCTGTTACCACTTGACTCCCGGGAGGAAATCGGAGTGGACCTCTATCGGGCCCCGGAGATCTTTTAATGTCATCGCGGATAAGCCTTCTTCCATCAAGGGGTGGAAGAGCCGATTTGTGATTGCGGAGGGGAACATCGGTTCCGATTTCCCTCGACGATGGGGGAAAGTTGCGAGGGATGCGGAGACGCATCCGGCCTTATCGGCGCAGGAGGAGAGGGACCTGGATGTCCTTCGTAATGGACAGGTATTTTCGGCTAACGACCTATTATCGGAGGGGGCCCTCTTCGCAGCCGGGCTCAGCCCTCTGGATCCACAAGGTGAGTCCCCTTTTGCGCTGTGTATTTTTCTCGATTACCGCGCTTGGGTCTGAGCATGTAAATTCCGGTTTGACAGCCACAAGGTTGGCGTTGTCAAGCCTCTCCAAGAGGAAGAGGGGGAAGCGCCCAGGGGAAGGTAGCGGCGCGGACAGCGGCCGGCCCGAGAAAAGGGCCCATACCTCTGCCAAAAACCCGCCGGACATCGGAGCAGTCCCCATAGGATCGCCGGGGGCAAAGGAGGATCCGGGGAGAATGGCCACGGCACCTGGCGCCCTTGTACTGGAGATATCGGACAGTTCGGATGAAGCTCCGCTGGCTCGTCCGACCGCGTCCCCCTTGAAAGAGGAACCTGCGATGGGTCCAGCGGAGGCGGCCATGGCAGAGGGGCCCATTGTCCCCGCGGGATTACCACTGGCTCCAGCGGGAGAGGGGGAGGAGATAGCCGCAGCGGAGGAAGTTCAGGGGGAGCCCCTACTTGGTCTATCCGCCGGGGAGTCTGGTAGCAGTGAGGTCGGACCGCCCTCGATGGGTCAAGAGGCGGGTCAGACCGAGGCCTCGGGGGAGCCCGCGGAGGAGACGCAGGTGGTGGCGACAGGAAAGGATGCATCGGTGGAGGGAGCACAACAAAGCGGGGGTCCCACGATCGGGGCTCCCTCGAAGAAGATTTTAGGGAGACTGGCGCTTGGGCTGGCCGAGCTATCTGAAGAGGCCCAAGCCAGGGCCCTGATGGAGGAGGCTGGGAGGTTGAAGGCTTCTCAGCTGGGGGTCGTCCAGGCCGGTCCCTCAGACGGGGCCGGTCAACCCAGCAGCTCGGAGACTAGCATTGATGAGGCGTTTTCCGCCATGATAAGGTCGGTCCTGCATCCGGGTGCGGATCCATCGATGGACAAGTTTGCCGACCTGGGATTGGTCGATGCTGCGTTCGGGCAGCAAGGTGTAGCTAAGAGTATCCATCTCCTTCCTGCCATTGATAACACGACTTTGATGAGGATGACCCGGGACTACGCTTCGCGGGTGAGTCACTTTTCCTGTGTGACAGATGTTTCCCGATGGACCCCATCGTGGGCGCTTATTCAGTTTTTGTCTTTGCAGAGCGTTTTGCTTTCCCGGGCGATTTGCTGGCGCCTGAGTTTGGCGACGGGGGCCAGTGTCCAGGCCCGGAGGGAGAATGTCGAGCTCCAGTCGCGGCTGAAGGTGTCTGAGCAGTTTGAAGAGCTCATGGACACGATGGACAGGAACTCGAAGGCGGCAAGGGCGGCACATCAGGCTGCCGTGGACGAGGTGTCCAAGCAGAAGCGCAGGGTGGAGGAGTTACAGGGACTCCTAGCGAGGAACAACGACGCGTGCTTGGAGTTGGCCAAGATTAAATCGAAACACTCCGCGGAGGTGGCGGCGATGCAGCGGGAACATGGTGAGAGTATGAGTCGGCTGGGGAGGGAGGCCGACGATGAAAGAAGGCGCCTGGCGAGAATGCTCGGCGAGGTGGAGGAGAAATTGAAACGGCGTGATGGTGAAATTGCCCATTTGAAGGAGAACGCTAGGTGGCATCAAGGTACGCTAACTCGGGTGAGTGACGAGTTGTCGCAAGCTCGTGGGAAGATTGAAGCCAAACAATCGAAGATTAGTACCCTGCAAGAGAGGGTCGAGCTGGTCGGCGCTGATAGGACAAGAGCCCGGAGTGAGGCCGAGGAGCTGGCCAAAAGGCTGGCCAGGCGAGAGGGGGAGGTATGCTCGCATTTTACCCTCTTTATTTTTCTACTGGCTCCTTGCGACGCCGACTGATTTTGGCTTTTCCAGATGGCGAAGATGGGGTCGAAGATTCGGGCTCTCCAAAGTGTGCTCGCGTCTACTCGCAGCAGGAGCTCGGAACTCGAGACACGGGCTAGCGAGCTTGAGGAACAAAATATCATTTTGAAGGCCCAAGTGGTCGAGGCCGAGAAGCAGACTGCGGAGGTCAAAACGCAGCACGCCATTCTCAAGGGTAGGTAGGACGCTATTAGCGTTGACGCCTTCCATCATGGGATAGAAGAGTGTAAACAGCGGATTCTCGGTGAGCGCCCGGAGTGGGATCTTTCTTTCCTGAGCGCCCAAGATCCCGACGATGGCGAGTCTGAAGAAGAAGAAGACGAAGATGAATATGCCGACGTGTCTGACGGCGAACCTGGCGCCGCCCCTAGTCCCAGCGAAGCTGCAGTTTCTGAGGGACGATCGCAAACTGCCGCCGAGGGGGCGAGAACATCGGAGAAGGGTGAGCCTAGTCATGCCTCCGCAGGCGCAACTGAGGGCTCCTCAAAGGCTGGTGCGGCTCCTGGTTCGTAGGAGCTGTTATTGTACCTTGCTTATCTGTCGTTCCTTAATAAAAGAACTTTCTGTTTTGACTCAAGTGCTGTCCTGGTTTGGCCTCATCGTCGCCCAGTTTCGCCTTGAGCGGTCTGTGGCTCGCTTGCGATCTTGGGTTATCTTTATTCCAAGACCAGGCAAACGCGTTAGCTCGGATCGACAGGCAAAATAGGCCGGCCAGGGCCGACAGGTAAAATGGATCGGCCGGGGCCGACGGGCAGAATAGATCGGCTAGGACCGACGAAACAATATAGGTCGGCTGGCGCCGATGGATAAATTAGGTCGGCTGGGGCCGATGAATAAAATAGATCGGCTTGGGCCGACAGAAGAAATAGGTCGGCTAGGGCCGACGAATGAAAATAGGTCAGCGTGGGCCGACAGAAGAAATGGGTCGGCTAGGGCCGACAGGCAAAAATAGGTCGGCGTGGGCCGACAGAAAAAATAGGTCGGCTAGGGCCGACGGACAAAAATAGGTCGGCATGGGCCGATAGAAAAAATAGGTCGGCTAGGGCCGACGGACAAAATAGGTCGGCTGGGGCCGACGGACAAGAATAGGTCGGCTGGGGCCGACGGACAAAAAATAGGTCGGCTGGGGCCGACGGATAAAATGGGTTTTCGTGCTTCCTGCCATCCTGCCAGCGCCCTGCTGTCCCGCGGGCAATTCGGTTTTTACTTTACTAGAAGCGGTGATACGGCAGAGTGGGGGGTATAAAGCTGCATCAGAGCTTTCTGGAAGGTGCTCTTTTCCCATGCAGGCTACCTCGTTGCGATGCGCATGCAACCATCCACTATTGGACAGTACTTTTTCAAAGGATGATTTTCTGAGCCCGCCGGTTTTCGAGGCGTCAGCAGACGATTGCCTGTATTTACTGGCCGTGATTCGGGATCAGGAGGGGATCTTCGTACACGTCCTGGTTTAGGCGGTGGGTTTGGCGCGCAGTGGGGCGCCAATCTTGAGAGACCACGTGGAGGTACTGCTTGGAAATTTAAGTCTCGGGACGCGCAATCTGGGTAGCTTTTCCTGGTCCGCTTCCACCTATAAAAAGGAAAAGAGGGTCTCATCTGGTTATCCCCAAAGTTTCTTATCGCCAGAGCTTTTACTATGCTCATTTCTCTGTTGCTACGAGTGGGAGGATCGACTTTTCCTTTCATGGGCTCCTTGCCGCCGGATAGCTGGGGCGACCGGGGAGCAGCTGGAGGATGGCTCATCCTTGGGGACGAGTCTCGGAGATCATATGGAGAGCGCACATGGAGGGCGCAGAGATCATATGGAAAGCGCACATATGCATTTCCTGTGCGATCTCTGCGGCTCCTGCTCGGAGACGCAGGGTCGGAAGTGCACGCGGGCCTCCCATGGGTTGTGTGTATTTCGCCTCCTTCGCCGGTTCGGATTCCTGGGCTCAACCGCTTGGGGAATCCTTTATCACGCGGAAGGGGGGTGGAAGCGCGCCGTTCGCCGACTCCATGTCCTTGAGATTCGGCGGGACGCGGCGGCACGCGCTCGGTTTGGGAGGGCATTCTGATGCCAAGGTCCGCTGGCTTCTCACCTGCTCGTCGAGGGGTCCGCCAGTTGGGTGGTCTGGGATGGCCATCCAGATATCTCGGTTGGGTCGCCGAGATATCGTCCCGACTTGGAGCCAGTCGCAACTATTGGTCCGTGTCGACGGGCAATTATCGGCCCTAACCGACTGGGACGTGATTACGACTGTCTGGTTGCCCGAATTTTGTATTTGCCTTTATTTTATGCATTTTACTGTTCTTGTAACGCCTGTGAGGCATTTGTAATTGATCATGATCGGCAATAAAGAGAGTTATATTTTGTGTCTCAATCTCTATCTTTTCTTGTGCCGAGCTTTTTGCTATTGTTGTTTGTGGACGTCAAAAGCGTTCCGTTCGTCCTTAGACGAGGATCTCATGCCACTCGAATTAATCGAGGTTCGTATTCGGCGATTCGTAGATCATTCGGGGGAACACACCCCCTACTCTGGTCGAAAACTTGGTGTTTTCGCGTTTTGCTTTTCGTAAAACCCGATTTACCGTAGGTCGGTCTTGGCCGAAGCTCAGGGAATTCGCACCCCTTCTCGTCATGGTTCAAGGAACCAGTCACTCGGGATAGTCGAGTTTCGGGGAACGTCTTACTTGGCCCTACCAAGGTTTGAAGAATTTCGTAGCTCGGTCCTGCCGAGGTTCGGAGAACTTTGTAGCTCGGACCTGCCGAGGTTTAGAGAATCTTGTAACTCGGCCCTGCCGAGGTTCGGAGAATTTTGTAGCTCGGCCTTGCCGAAGTTCGGAGAATTTTGTAGCTCGGGCCTGCCGAGGCTCGGAGAAAATTTTACTTGGCCCTGCCAAAGTTCGAAGAATTGGTAGCTCGGCCCTGCCGAGGTTCGGAGAATTGGTAGCTCGGCCCTGCCGAGGTTCGGAGAAAATTTTACTTGGCCCTACCAAGGTTCGGAGAATTGGTAGCTCGGCCCTGCCGAGGTTCGGAGAATTGGTAGCTCGGCCCTGCCGAGGTTCGGAGAAAATTTTACTTGGCCCTGCCAAGGTTCGGAGAATTGGTAGCTCGGCCCTGCCGAGGTTCGGAGAAAATTTTACTTGGCCCTGCCAAGGTTCGGAGAATTGGTAGCTCGGACGGAGCGATTCAGCCGCCGTTGCAGGCCACAGCGTTAGGTCCACATGGCACTTAATCAAAGGGGGCGTCCGAGTGGGACGGGCGGCGCGTTGTCACGCTTTTATTGGCGATGCTGCTCTTTCCGAGGGGGCAAGTTATCGGCCGAGCGGCGGACTTCCATGCTTTCCGAGAAAAGGGGGTGGTATTAAACGGCTCGGGGAAGCGCCGAATGTATTTAATGCAGGGGGCGACAGATTGAAAAGTGTTCGCCTGGGGAACCTCCGAACAATCTGCTCGCGCTTATCGATCTTACTCGGGATAGGGCGCGACTCTTCGGATTCCTCACGCATTAGAGTGGTGACACGTGGCAAACTCTCATGGGTCGGCGTTTGCGGCGCGGCCGATCGGGATACCTGCTTGGCAGGTATAAATACGACCAAGGGGGATTGGATTCTGTCATCCCTCGGCTTGAGCTCTGAAAAATGGACTCTCCAGCGCGATCGTCAAGCGACTCGCATTCCTCGCTTAGCAGCCTGCCGCACTCGGAGGAGAGGCGCACCTCCGTAACTGTCGACGGGCTGACCCTCGCGTCGGGCCTTGCAATCAATGAGCAGCTTGCTAGGACTGCCGAGGAGTTCTTGGACGTTTCAGTCCGGGAGGCGGAGGCCTCACGCCGGTTGATAGACCGGCAGGGGGAGGAGATTTTGTCGCTTCGTCAGCAGGTGGCTGACCTAGCAGCACGCCTGGAGGAGTTACTGGCCTCTGGGGGCGACTGACTCCAGGGCCTCTACCCGTTCTTGTTTTTGCTTTTTGGCGGTCTCTTTGTAGTCCTCCTCCTTTTATGAATGAAAGATGGACCTTGTTTATCTGTGAAGTCCCTTTCCTTTTTTGAGAACGATTACCTTGATACGCTTGACGAACTTGGGTGTCGGCCTGGTCCCATCGTCCCGCGCATTAATCGTAGATATTTCGAATGATGAGTTACAGGGGGGGTCGCCCAAAGGTTTTCTACTGCTAGGGAGGATTTTCCGGCCCTGCCTGGGGCCCTTGGCCGGTTACGTGAGGCTTTATAGCCTCTTAGGGGAATTCTGCCGATGGTGGCATTTTTTCGTATGCCGATGGTTTTCGTTCAGCGCCCGTTCTCAAACCGGGCGAAGTCCTTTGGGGACTATTTGAGGGCCGTTCGGCTTTGGTCGAGGCTTGTAGGTTTAGACTTTTCGCTGGGGTCTTAGCCCGAATGACTTTTACCTTGCCTTGTCATGGCTCGGGGGATTCATCGCTCGGCCCCGCCGAGGTTCGGGGAAACATTTTACTTGGCCCTGCCAAGGTTCGGAGATTTGCTGCTCGGCCCAGCCGAGGTTCGGAGATTTTGTTTTACTTGGCCCTACCAAGGTTCGGAGATTTGTTGCTCGGCCCAGCCTAGGTTCGGAGATTTTGTTTTACTTGGCCCTGCCAAGGTTCGGAGATTTGTTGCTCGACCCTGCCGAGGTTCGGAGACTTTGTTTTACTTGGCCCTGCCAAGGTTCGGAGATTTTGTTTTACTTGGCCCTGCCAAGGTTCGGAGATTTGTTGCTCGGCCCTGCCGAGGTTCGGAGACTTTGTTTTACTTGGCCCTGCCAAGGTTCGGAGATTTTGTTTTACTTGGCCCTGCCAAGGTTCGGAGATTTGTTGCTCGGCCCAGCCGAGGTTCGGAGATTTTGTTTTACTTGGCCCTGCCAAGGTTCGGAGATTTGTTGCTCGGCCCAGCCGAGGTTCGGAGATTTTGTTTTACTTGGCCCTGCCAAGGTTCGGAGATTTTGTTTTACTTGGCCCTGCCAAGGTTCGGAGACTTTGTTTTACTTGGCCCTGCCAAGGTTCGGAGATTTTCTGTCTAGGCAGATAACTCGGTTGTACCGAGAATTGGTAAGCAGCATCTATTTCCTTTTACGATTTATGGCAATATGGTGCATAATCGATTCACACAGCAAGTTGCGGGAAAATAGATAACTGGCGAAGCATAAAGGACATACCCTATTGATAGTATTTGCGGAGGTTGTCCGAGTTCCACGTTCGGGGGACGGATTTCCCATCGAGATCCTGCAGCTTGTAGGTTCCCGGCCCAATGATCTCCGTGATTTGGTACGGGCCCTCCCAGTTCGGCGCCAGCTTTCCTTGCTCCAGCGGTTTGGATACAGAAGCTTTTCGTAGGACGAGGTCGCCGGGTAGGAAGGTTTTCCCCTTGACCCTGGAGGCATGGTACCGAGCCACCCTCTGTTGATAGGCAGCCGTCCTGATTCGGGCCTTCTCTCTGACTTCCTCTACCAAGTCGAGGTTGGTGCGGAGTTGCTCATTGCCGGCTTCTTCTGAATAACTCTCCACCCGCAAAGATGGGAGGCCTATTTCCACAGGGATGACGGCCTCCATGCCAAAAGCCATTCGAAATGGAGTCTCGCCCGTCGGAATTCTCGGGGTGGTGCGATAGGCCCATAAGACATGGTGTAGCTCATCCACCCACCTGCCTTGGGCTCTGGAGAGGCGAGCTTTGATTCCTTGGAGGAGAGTCCTGTTGGTCACTTCAACCGCTCCATTGGCTTGTGGGTGCCCGACCAAAGTAAGGCAGTGACGGATTCCGTGTTCCTCGCAGAATTGGCGGAACTTGGAGTTGTCGAACTGCTTACCGTTATCGGTGATTATGGTGTGGGGGAGGCCGAACCGGCAGACGATGGACCTCCATACAAAGTCTCTGGCCCGTGCTTCAGTGATTTGCGCAACTGCTTCCGCTTCAACCCACTTGGTGAAGTAGTCAATGGCAACAAATAAGAATTTCCGCTGTCCCGTCGCCAGCGGGAATGGGCCGAGGATGTCCATCCCCCACTTGGCAAAGGGCCAGGTGGAGGATATAGAAACTAGCTCGGCGGAGGGGAGCCTCTGGATGCTTGAATGTCTCTGGCAGGCGTCACAGGCTCGGACTAGGTCGTCCGCGTCTTTCTGCATGGTCGGCCAGTAATAGCCTTGCCGCAGCACCTTGTGGCATAGGGACCGGCTTCCCAGATGGTTACCGCAAATCCCTTCATGTACCTCTCGTAGAGCATAGTCCGCCTCGGGTGGGCGGAGGCATCTGAGCAGTGGCATAGAAAAAGACCGCTTGTAAAGTTGGCTGTCAATCAATACATAGTGGGTCGCCTGCAGCTTCAATTTCCTAGCCTCTCTTTGGTCGGATGGGAGCGACCCTTCTTTGAGATAGTTGAGGATAGGGTCGAACCAGGATGGTTCGTGTAATACCCGGTTCAAACAAACCAGATTTGGTTCAGATGAACCTGGTTCAGATGAACCAAGCTCTTGACTTTTGGGTTCCTCGGACTAACGTTTCGCTCCAGGCGAAGCGTTTAGCCTTTCGGGAAACCCCCGATCCAAGGCACTGCTCGGATGATTAAATAGGGAGGATGAGGACCCTTCCTTCAAGCGGGCGCACTTCATCTATCAGGTAATTCCCTATCAGAGAAAGAGAGAGAGAGAGAGAGCGAATAGGAGAGAGAGAGAGAGAGCGGGAGAGAGACAGCGTGAGAGAGAGGGAGACATGGAGACAGAGAGAGAGCCTGAGATGGAGGTAGCCGAGAAGAGAGAGAACGAAAGAGAGAGAGAGGGAGATAGCATGAGAGAGAGAGAGCCCAAGAGAGGGAGAGAGATAGCTGGGAAGAGAGAGAGAGAGAGCGTGAGAAAGAGAGACACAGAGGGAGACAGAGGACGCGAGAGGTGGAAAGATTGGTTACCGACCGATCACCCTGGTTCAGGCCCGGTGGCGTGCTCGCCGCCGCGCCGGGCCTGAGCCTTTGCCGGCGACCCCGCCGGCGCCGGGGGAGGCGTCCGGCGGGGTGGTGGTGGAGAGAGAGAAGAGAGAGAAGGCCAATTGGCCTTCTCTCGCGCGGTGGCGGAAACCGAACCGGGTTCCGCCGGTTGGTTCGGGCCCGGCGGCGTGCTCGCCGCCTCGCCGGGCCCGAGCTTCGGCCTGTCGCCTCCACCGGCGCCGGGCGTGCGTCCGGTGGAGGTCCGGCCGGCCAAGGTGGCCGGCCGTGCCGCCGGCACAAAGACGTGCCGCGCGGACGTGAGGGAGATGACGAGAGAAAATTAAGGAGAGGGAGAGAGAGGGGAGGCCGGCCGCGGCGGCGGCCGGCTCTGGTCCGGCCAACGGCAGCCGGACCGGCCCCAATTTGGCCGGAATCGTCGCCGGCGTGATGAATTCCACGCGGAAGCTGCGGAGAGAAAGAGAGAGAAGGAGAGAAATTGAGAGAGATAGGGGGGGAAAGGAGGCCGGCCGAGGCGGCGGAGAAGAGAGACACAGAGGGAGACAGAGGACGCGAGAGGCGGAAAGATTGGTTACCGACCGATCACCCTGGTTCAGGCCCGGCGGCGTGCTCGCCGCCGCGCCGGGCCTGAGCCTTTGCCGGCGACCCCGCCGGCGCCGGGGGAGGCGTCCGGCGGGGTGGTGGTGGAGAGAGAGAAGAGAGAGAAGGCCAATTGGCCTTCTCTCGCGCGGTGGCGGAAACCGAACCGGGTTCCGCCGGTTGGTTCGGGCCCGGCGGCGTGCTCGCCGCCTCGCCGGGCCCGAGCTTCGGCCTGTCGCCTCCACCGGCGCCGGGCGTGCGTCCGGTGGAGGTCCGGCCGGCCAAGGTGGCCGGCCGTGCCGCCGGCACAAAGACGTGCCGCGCGGACGTGAGGGAGATGACGAGAGAAAATTAAGGAGAGGGAGAGAGAGGGGAGGCCGGCCGCGGCGGCGGCCGGCTCTGGTCCGGCCAACGGCGGCCGGACCGGCCCCAATTTGGCCGGAATCGTCACCGGCGTGATGAATTCCACGCGGAAGCTGCGGAGAGAAAGAGAGAGAAGGAGAGAAATTGAGAGAGATAGGGGGGAAAGGAGGCCGGCCGAGGCGGCGGCCGGCTCCGGCCCGGCCTCCGGTGGCCGGGCCGGACGGAATTAGGCCGGCGGCGGCCCTGGCCGCCGGCCGGAAGCTGCCCCCTGTTTCGGGCGAAACAGGGGAGCGGGGGCGATTGGTTTGGCCATGGGCCGGCTGGGCCGGCCTAGGCTGGGCCTTGCGGGCCGTGCAGCGGGCAATCTTGGGGTCGGCTTTTGGGCCCCGTAACAGGCCGGAATTAGCAAGAAAATTATATGGCTAGAATCTGGGTGAATTCTAGTTTCTTGGAATATTTTTAATTCCCCAATTAGATGTGTATAGTGGGAGATATTCGAGCCCGAAGTTGGGTCCGTGAACTAGTCTGGGTAGGGTCTTAAGGGTCATTTTATTAATTAGATTTCCGTGAATTAATTATGTACATTGATCCTGTAGGTGCCCAGACATCTGATTAGTTGATTCATCATTTGGATTTTGTGTAGGAGGTAAGTAAGACTATTATGCAATTTAATTGTTTAATTAATAAATTGAGTATATACAATTAGCATGCATTTTTATAAATTAACTGAATTGTCTATGTAGCATGGAACTATGGATTTTAAATGAACAATTATATGATTATAATGATTGGTAATATTGTAAGAAATGATTTATTGATGTATATGCCAGAATTGTGATTGCCTGTACGGCATGTTTATATTGAGGTGATTATATGCATTTCCTTGTACTATGCAAACCACTGGGAGATATTGTGAGATACAGATGCATGATGCACATGAGATGAAAATGTTAAATAGATTTATATGTGTCACCGCGGTTCTCCTTTACTATGGCCCCACACATTGTAGATGTGTTCTGTATGATTTTTATGGCCACATACATCGTAGAGTGTGTTCTGTTATGGTATGGCCTCACACATCGTACAATGTGTTCTATGGATATTGATGGCCACGCATCTGGAGGATGTGCTCTGATTGAGGTATTGCAGGGCCGTGGGTCACATAGGAAATCTATAATTACATAAACAGTGAGTTTGCCAATTTGCATATTCTGATGATTATCAAATGTTTAATTTATATTATGTTGACAAATGCATATGTTGATAGCATGTTAAATATAATATAATTGTATAATAGGCTTACTTATTGAGTGTAAACTCATTAAACCTTCACCATGTTTTTCAGCACCTCAGGGTTGATGATGGAGTTGATGGAGCTTTCAATAAATAAAATGAGAACCATTGCATTGGTGTAATCCTATTATGTTTGTGTGTAGGGCTTGTTGTAGCCCAACTTTATTAGCATGACTTGATTGTAGGGTTTGAAACCCAAAACTTATAACTATCATTTGTATTATGGTTGGTTTCCATATTCATTGCCATTTGAATCGTATATCAAGATTTTTAAGACGCCTTGCGTGCTCGGCACGCGGCGGGTTGTCACCCTAGCTCAAAATTTTTGGGTCTGGGGCATGACAGTTCGGCCTCGATTTGCATCACCCGATCGGCTTCCATGATACTCGGCTTTTCCAGAGTCTCCAGATGGAATTTTTGTTCAGCACCCATCGTCTCCGCGGTTGCCAATCGGGAGAGTAGGTCGGCACGGGCATTTTCCGATCTAGGAATTTGAACAATTTCAAACTCGGCAAAATGGGGAAGTAGGCCGCGCACCTCTTGGAGATATCGGATCATGTTCAGTTCTCGGGCTTCAAACTCTCCCCGCACATGGCCGGCCACCAGCTGAGAGTCGGTGAAGGCGTTAAGCTTTTCCACCTTAGGTTGCGGGCGATCCGGAGACCAGCTAACAGGGCCTCGTACTCGGCTTCGTTGTTGGAAGCCGGGAAGGAGAATCGGACGCCATATTCGAAGATCATTCCCTCTGGGCTGGTGAGGACTAGACCCGCACCGGAGTGATGGGCATTGGACGACCCATCGACGTGAAGGAGCCACCGAGCTTCAGGCTTTGGTCCTTCGGCATTTTCTGGGGTAGAGCCGTCTTCTGGGATGGTACACTCGAGGAGGAAATCGGCCAGCACTTGGGCTTTGATGGCCGGGCGAGGTTGAAAATGTATGTCATGCTCGCTTAGTTCGATGGCCCATTTGGTCATTCTCCCTGATGTTTCTGGACGGTGGACCACCGCCTTGATGGGTTGATCGGTGAGGACCGTCACTGAATGTGCTTAAAAATAAGGCCGTAGCTTCCGGACTGAGGTGATCAAAGCCAGCACTATTTTCTCAATCCTGGTGTACCTCGTCTCCGCATCGCGGAGCAGCCTACTCACATAGTAGATCGGCCTCTGGATTTTGCTTTCTTCTTTGACTAGCACCGAGCAAACTGCGCCCTCTGAAACGGCTAGGTATAGAAATAGAGTCTCCCCCGGGATCGGACTACTAAGAAGTGGAGGCGAGCCGAGGTACTTCTTGAGATCTTGAAATGATTTCTGGCACTCAGGAGTCCATCGAAAATTTTTGGCCGATCGGAGAGTTTTGAAGAAGGGGAGGCATCTCTCGGCTGACCGAGCCACGAAGCGGTTAAGGGCCGCTATCTTCCCAGTTAAGCGCTGGACCTCCTTAATAGACGATGGGGGCGCCATTTGTTGGAGAGCTTGAATCTTCTGAGGGTTAGCCTCGATACCCCGCTGGGAGACCATGAAGCCGAGGAATTTTCTGGAATTGACGCCGAAGGCACACTTGGTTGGGTTAAGCTTCATTCCATATTTGCGCAGCGTAGCAAAGCTCTCCGTGAGGTCCTCAACATGCCGCAGCGCTTCCTTGCTTTTGACCAGCATATCATCCACGTACACCTCCATGTTCCGGCCGATTTGCTCCTTGAACACCTTGTTGACCAGCCGCTGGTAGGTCGCTCCTGCATTTTTAAGACCGAAAGGCATAACTCGGTAACAGTAGGTACCTCGGTCGGTTATGAAGGCGGTCTTTTCTTCATCTTCGGGGGCCATCCGGATCTGATTGTAGCCCGAATAGGCATCCATGAATGATAGCATTTGGTGGCCTGAGGTGGCGTCCACGAGCTGGTCGATCCGAGGGAGGGGGAAGCTATCCTTTGGGCATGCCTTGTTGAGGTCGGTGAAGTCGATGCAGATCCTCCATTTGCCATTCAACTTTTTCACCATGACGATATTTGACAACCAACTTGGATAATTCACCTCTCGGACAAAATTGGCTTTGATGAGTTTGTCGACCTCTTCTTCAATGGCTTTTTGCCATTCTGGGGCGAAGCTTCTCTTCTTCTGCTTAACAGGCCTGTGCATCTCGTCCACATTGAGGCGATGGACGAGGACCTCGGGGTTAATCCCTGGCATGTCGGAGGCAGTCCAGGCGAAGATGTCCGCATTGCTTTGGAGGAATCTGATCAGCTCGCGATGAGGCTCTCCTTTGAGTAACGACCCGATCCTTATGGTTCGGTCGGGCCGAGCTTCGTCTAGCGGTACTTCTTCCAGTTCTTCCGCCGGTTCCCCCCGTTGTTCGGCGAAGTCCTCACGAGCATCTAGCCCATCAACTTCGGAAATCCTGGACTGAAGGCTCGTGACGAAACATTGCCGAGCTATGGCCTGACTTCCCCGAACCACTCCGACCCCTCGCTCGGTGGGGAACTTCATAGACAGATGTGGGATAGAGACAACCGCCTTAAGGGACATCAAGCCGGGCCTGCCGAATATGGCGTTATATGGGGACCTGAGGTCGGTTACCAAGAAATCTGCCTGAACAATGGCTACAAGGGGCCAGGTTCCCGCGCGGACCGTCAGGGTGACGATTCCTTCTGGGACGATGACGTCGCCGGTGAATCCCATCAGGGTGGAATCCACGGCCCGAAGGTTTTCCATGAGCAATTTCATCCTGGCAAACACACCGAGGTACAAAACGTTTACCGAACTTCCACTATCGACGAGGATCCGGCTTACATCATAGTTGTTCAAGTTAAGGGATACAACAAGTGCGTCATCGTGGGGGAGCTGTATCCCAAGAAGATCATCATCAGAAAAGGAAAGTTCGTCCGTGCGCGCCTTCTTTGGCACCGGCGCATCACCATTGCCCCTGGAGCTCAATCCGCCGGCCTCCTCAATCATGTTGATACGGCCGACCATAGGCGGATTTGGTGGGGGAGGAAGCTGTGGGAGCTCGGGTTGGTGATCGCCTCCTTGTTGCTGCGGCTCGGGTGCCCTCCTAAACTGATCTAGGCATCCCCGCCGGATCAACCTCTCTATTTTATTCTTCAGCTGCCAGCATTCTTCAGTATCATGACCATGTTCTCTATGGTAGCGGCAGTACTTGGCGGGATCTCTTCGGGTCAGGTTCCCTCGGAGAGGTACTGGCCGGGGAAGTTGGCGCTCAATCTCCATGAGGATCTGCGCCCGGGGCACAGTCAGCGGAGTATAGTGATCGAATCGCCTGGAAGGACTCCGGGAGCGATTCCTCGGTGGCAGTGGGGGGACTCTTGGACGGCGGGGCGGACTTGGCCGACGGACAGGGCGGTGTCTGTCGGGAGCTTTGGGCTCCTGCTTCTTCCTTGCCTGCTCAGTGCGGGCCACCCTCCGCGACTCCTCGACCCTGGCGTATTTGTCCGCAAGGGCCATCATATCAGAGAGACATGGGGGGTAGTTGACCTCCATCGCCAGATAGAAGTCGCTCTCCTTTGAAACTCCCCCCGCTAGGGCGGACATAGCCACCTCATGATTAAGGTGGTCCACCTCCAACATGGCCTTGTTGAAACGGCCAAGATAATTTCTCAAGGACTCCCCCTCTCTCTGCTTGACTTCGGAGAGGGAGTCGGATCTCCGTCGGTGGCGGCGGCTGCTGACGAACTGGCCAATAAAAAGGTGGCTCAGCTCGTCGAACGAATCAATGGAACCCGGTTTCAAGGCGTTGAACCAGGTTCGGGCGGATCCTCTGAGGGTGGATGGGAAGGCTCGGCAGAGGATTGCATCAGATGCTCCGTGGAACATCATTATTGACCGGAAGCTACTGAGATGGTCGTCCGGATCAGTGGAGCCGTGATAGGGCTCGACGGTTGGCAGCTTAACGTGGGAGGGAATCACTTCCTCCATGATTCCCTTAGAGAAAGGTATGCCCTGCTCTGCCTTGGGTTGGGGCAGATAGGTCTGCTTGGCGGCGTCCAGCTCCTGACGCATCTCTTGGATCTGACGGCGGATCTCCTCCTCACCGGCTAGAGGAGGGGCTGGGCGCGAGAACCGCAAGGATGGCGTCGAATCATGGTGAGACGTCGCCGGAGAGAGGGAGCGGGCTCGCCGAGATCTGGGAGGATCTCTATCATAACCGGTTCGAGGGACCGGTTTGTCCCCCCTGGGGCGATGTGGGGGGTCCGCTGATTCATGCGGATCAGAGGAGGAGGTTGCCGGCGAAGAAGGAGTCGCCGCTTCTTTCTGGGGATGCGAAGCAGGAGGAGCCGTAAGGCGCTCCTGTACCAGATGGGTAAGGGCCTGGACTTGCTGGACCAGTGTAGCGAACTGGTCCTGGGTCACTGGAATGGCAGGCGGCGACGGAGTCTCGACAGGTGGGGGTTGTAGCGCTGTGGCGCCAGTCGGATCAGATCTCTGGGAGGCGACCTGATCTTGAGCATCAGAGGTTGCTCTCTTCCGGTTGGCCATCAGAGAGGTTCTTCTCCGGATCGGGATCCTTGTCTCCTTTCTTCAAGTTTTAACGGGACTTGAGGCCCTTCCTCTAGCGCCAATCTATTGCCGCCGGGATCCGTCCTCCGACTCGGACGCGGTCGATCTCCAGGGAGAGGGGTGCGGCGGACCTGCAAAACAGGAAGCCCACATGCGGAGGAACGCTGGGGCTGGTCCTCCATGGAAGGCCCTCCGACGCTCAAGTCAGTGAGGAAGGAATCGGCGATCAACCAGACAATGGGGAGGTCGATCTCTCCGGGAGACCTCTCCAGGGGGCGGTCAATCGGAAGCTCTGAGAAGGGGCAGAGAACCGACGAGCTGCCGGGAGAGAGGAATGATTCCAGAGTTTTGTGCGTCAAGAGTCACGTACCTGAGGGAATCTGCCAATCTGATATTTATAGACTATCACCTGGGGACTTGAGCATCTTCTGGAAGGTTCTGGGGTTGTTACGATACGGGGGTAGACAGAATCAGGCCGTTGTGGGGCCGTTAGAATCCACGCCTTGTTTGTTAAGGGATCGACGGCTGGGAGAGCTCCTTGATGTCTTGGGATTTGGGTGAGTAGACCTGGGGCGGTTACAATAGGTCTTAGGCCACGTCTCAACATGATTCCTTGCCTAAGGTGCTGCTCGGGTAAGCTTAAGCTCTCCCGCGTCAAGTTCCGCGGAGGCAGACGTCAGGGCGTGGATCGCTAGGTAGAAGCAGGCTACGGAAGCCCGAAAGAGGCCGAGCTACGGAAGCCCGGAAGGGGGCCGAGCTACGGAAGCCCGGAGGAGGCCGAGCTAGGGAAGCCCGGAAGAGGCCGAGCTACGGAAGCCCGGAAGAGGACGGCGGGAGGAGGTCAGCCTTAGCCGCCTCGCACGGATATCGATGCAATGACGATTTTATCCCCAACAATATATATATATATATATCATCTGCCAGTGCTTTAAATCACATGTCCCTAAAAACTTGAATAAAAATTAATAAATAATAAATAAATAATATATATATATATATATATATATATATATATATATATATGAAACTATTTTAAAGTATTATAATTTCTTACTCTCCAGTACCCGCTAACAAAACTACAAAAGAGAAGCGATGGCCGCAGCCCATGTGGCCATTTTCGCCTACGGTTGCGACTCGGCTGGACCAGCAGAATCCCGCTAACCCAGCTACAACGAACAAATGCGGAGATCATAATCCAAAGCTCAAAACTAGATGCGCTGAAAACAAGCAGAGAACCATAATGGCATGCTCATAATCCGTGCTATTTAATGCGGTCGACTATATTTAAAATATTTACCTATCTAAAAATTATGCAGTGCGCAGACCTCTGACCCATACACCAAGGCGTTCAATTTTTTAATCACAGCACATATAAACTATAAGCTTTTAAATCACATAACTTTTAATATAAAAATATTTTAAAATTTTCTAGAGATGATAAACCATATCCAGCAACTCAACCATTTGATCAAATTCAAATGAACCTCCTGCTCGAGCCACATATTCTACACACACAAGCTTCATTTGCCTATGATTCAAAAAAAAAAAAAAAATCTCCACTCGAATCTAATTGAATCTAAATTTTAATAATTGGTGTTCCACCCCAATCCAAATTATTGAATACAATTTAATATCTTAAAGTACTTGAATATTAAAAAGAAAATCATATAGTTTAAAACCTTTTATAGATCAAGGATTACAAACATAAGCTTCATTCATGCACGGTATTCAAATTTTATAACATTTGATAAAATCATATAATTTTTTAATATCTTAAATATTTTTAATATGCTCTTTAGTGCTTAAAACACTTTACACAAGTAAGACCATATTCAACAACTCATGATCTCTTTCAGACCAAACCAGGCCACCTGCATTTCATGCAGCCACATGCAAGTACTAACCGCTTTAACAAGTTTTTTTTTGTTTCTTCTTTTACCCTATGTATGGAAAGAAAACTAGAAGAAAAAAATATAATAAAAAAAAATAGAAGAGAAAATAAAATTTATCTTGTTTGGATGAAGAAAAAATTGAACGGAAAAAAAACTAAAGGGATGATGGATCCCACATAAAAGTTTTCTCTCCAAGAGATTTCGGAAAGAAAACTCAAAAATGCTTTCTTTTTTTTTTTCATTTCAATATTGACTCTTTCAAAAAAAAACAACCGATGCATTTTTTAATCATCTATAATAAAAATATTATTGTCATTATAAATTATCAACTTTTCTCTCCTCTTTGTTTTCGCTTACTCATCCAAACAAAAGGAAAAAATATTTTTTCTTTAATTTTCTTTCCTCCCAATTTTCTTTCCTTCCACTTTTCTCTCCATCCGACACCGAAGGCCTATTGTCGCCATCATCGGTATGATAAGTAGATAAATGACCACTTTTTTTTTTTTTTTTTTTTTTTTTTACAGTAGGTCACATTACACACAGCCGGCATCACACGCAGGGACTAATTTACTGCCATTAAATAGGAGGACCGTATTATGAGCATAGACCATTCATGGAACGCAAGCCGGTGCTCATTTTGTTTTTTTAATACGGTCGGTCGATCGGTCGGTCATCCGCGGCCGGAGTACAGACAAACCGGATCCACCCTCAAATCATATGAAACCACCAAATCATCTGACCATCAACAGGCATCAAAAATGATAAATCCCACGCACCATCTCTAAAGATGGACTTGCAACAACTAAATAGGAGGATCTAAATAGAGCACTATATAATATACGCACCAGTCATAATAACCAAGTATACAGCAGATAAACAAGGTGCTTTAGCTCATAGGAGATAGGACAAGCAGTTTTACCCAACAAGACACCACTGGCATAGCACACTAGAAACGGAAATGAACCTAACCAACCCTGCAATTTTATTTTCTCAACCCTTTTCTTCACTCCTAACAGAAGCTTGCCACCGTTTCCGATAAGCTTCTATGGACAACTAAACGAAACCTGCCCAATCCATAATTCAGAAGATCAATAGCAGTTCAACCCTACATACTAAGCTTTTCACAAATTGCATTGCTTCAAAAATCTTACCACAGTTCAAATAACAGAATGTCACCCGCCCTGCTGCATGGTGTTCTTCTCGCAGAGTTAACAGCAAGAACAGGCGTTAGATTAACTGCAAGGCCAACACAGTAATGCACAGTCAAAACCTCTATCCATCAAAGTCAAATTCAAAAACTGTGAAGAATCATTTCTATGATGTTATGATGGTGCAATGAAAACATTGCATCTCATGGAAGTTAATGACGCAGACAGGTTTTAAAGTCTTATGAAGATAACTGCAGTAATTAAAACAGCTCAACAATCGGGCTCCCACAAAAGTTTGGTGCAAGCCAGCACTAATCTTTGTTATTTTGATGTTTTTATGATATATATATATATATCATTCAGAACAAAAGGATCAGCAAAATCACAATATTGGTAAGTAGATCTCTGCATTCCTAAAGAAGAATGCGCACGCATTTCAACTCTTAGGGATCCAGCAGCACAATTTTCTGTTAGTGGAATTAAGATAAATGCTGATTAACTCAAAACTGACAAGTGCAAATACATTTGCCACTGACAACTTATTATAAGTGCAAGTACATTTGCCATTGAACAAAAGAGGAACTATAGAAAATAGCTAAAGGTCAATTTTCTTTAGAACACGATACCAAATGGAGAATTACCCTCTACAATGAATTGGAGTACTGAAATAACACCCTTAAAGTAATTTCCCCTTTATGCACCCATTTCATTTAAACTTTGACGACAGTGGATCCAAAGACAGCAATTCTGGAGGAGCTAGCATTCTACGAAAGTGTGTCAAAGTTTGAATCTAGGGCATCACTATAAGCAAGTTCTTCCATACGATCAATTCAATTATCACAACAAAGATAAAGCCACTTCTTCAAGAACAAAGTGTCAATGGGGAACATTGGTGTTATTGTAGTATGCAGTATAAAACATAAATTAATATGGAATACCAACATCTGACCCAAGGATCAAATACTTTCGCCATATCCCTTCAGAAGTTGTACTGCAATTCACCAAAACAGAACTTGCTAATATCTAGCAAACGTTGAGTCAAAATGATGGCATACCTGATTCAATTAAGCTGAAACTACAGCCACATCAAATAATGTATCAGAGGAAGCATGGGTTATCATATCCCCTTTGGCTTCCTCGGTGACTATGTTCCACCATTTGCTTCCACAAATTGAGTCAGCCTTCCATGGAGTATTACAGTATTGGTTTGAAGTTTTATATCTTTCTACCTATCTATCAAGTCAAAATGATAGCATGCCTGATTCAATTTAGCCTCCAGCCATATAAGATAATGTAGTAAGCCACATCTTTGGCTTCCTCAGTGATTACGCCCTGCCATTTCTTACAGTATTATAATGGCATATCCAATTCAATTAAGCTGAAACTACAGCCACATCAGATAATGTAGCAAGCCACCTCTTTGGCTTCCTCAGTGATTATGTTATGCCATTTATTACAGCATATGGAACATTACAGTATTGGTTTGGTGTTTTATGGTCTGATGTCATCCACCAATCTAAACACACTTTATGTTAATTCCTTAGAAAAGGAGTTAATGACCTAAAATTAAACATGCACCATCCAAATTCAACATCCAAACTGGTGAATATGATCTCATTAAAAAAAAAACCTAAAAATCAAAATTCATATGTTTTGGTGGTATGTCATCTAATCATCAAGTATCTATTAAAATGAACTAGTTCAATAGCACAGACTATATTTTATCATGACAATATCATCCAAACCTAATGAATTTAAATCTACCCAAGTCTTTAAAAAAATGTGTAGATCATGATCCATAGTGGATCTTCAATTTATATGTCCTATCATGTATTTTTTCATACCAGTGCAATTGATATGATCCATTTTTGTACTGACTTGATGTATAGATTAGAGACCACTAAAATATATGAATTTTGGTTCCTAAGCATGTATATCATGTTGAATGATCCGAATCTTTAATTTGGATAGCCTAGCACTGATTTTAAGATCGTCATTCGTTTCCAAATGAGTTAATGCAAAGTATATAGTCCAACCCTAATATGTCTAAATACTTGCATGTATGCATGCATTCATATCAAGAGACTTACAAGCCAACATGTTGAAACTTTGAATAAACATACCAAACATTTTTTATATATTTTACAAAAGAGCCCAATCGACAATAGATAGAAATTGTGTGTTGTATTGCATATAAATTGTGTTATACTTGTGTATACAAAAGGAGATCAATGCAGTTCCCAGATGGAAGAGCTGATTAATTTCGCTAGTCCAGTACGTGGGACTTCAGCTAGGCCATTAGATTTGGATAAATATCCAAGGCAATAGTATCCAACAAATGTACTTATAGGATGCCATACGCAGAATCAACTCCTAGTCTAAGGATATTTTCAGTTTGTCACCCCACAGGTGATCCAATAAATGTTAGCTCAAGGTATACTAAGCTGGGTACCGATACCGGATCAGTTAGGTTCAGTTCAATACCGAACCAGCGACATACCATGGTTCCAAGTCAGTACACCCTTTTTTTCATTTTTATTATTTTTTTTTTTTCCATTTTTTTATGTAGCTTGGGTCAGTTTAAAGGTGGAGTGAGACTCTCTCTCTCTCTCTCTCTCTCTCTCTCTCATATAAGTAAATATTATAAACCTTTTTCTTTCCATTCACTTAAGATTTCTTGTGCAAATAATGGAAATAACTCTCATTTGAATTCAACAAAAATATCAGAAAAATCCGACTCCTCAAATATAAAAAGTCAACTCTTCCTTTTAAAAGCAAATTTGAAGACTTTCAAGAAATCTTGGTTCAACAAATATCGAGTCAGAAAAATTCTACTTCCGATAAAAATCCAAAAAATAATGAGAAAACAAAATGTTCGTAAGGACACAGACATGTTTGTGTGTGGGTTTTCTTTCTTTCTTTTTTTTTTTTTTTTGTTTGGGGGGGGGGGGGGGGTTCATTACATTTGATAAGGTCATTCATAATGTATTACAATCATTTTTTTAGATAAGACATTTTATGCTTTCTCCAAGTCTTTCTTAAAGTATCAGAGCATCTACTTGGCCTTGAGGTTGCTCAATTCATGTTGATATTCGCTAATAATTGGAATAGCTAAAAGTGAAAATATGTGGCAAATGCCCTTCACTTGCAAGAAATCAGATTGCTCTTATATATCTATGATACCCTCACTCCTTATGAACCCCCATATTTCAGCTGTATAGTAGTGCGCCACTTCCAGACCTTGGATGTTACATTCAGCACATTGGTGTCATGCAAACGGTCAACCAGTCTGTCGCCACCTTGTGAATTACAAATATGAAGTACTGCAACGACTCAACTGCTTCTGCAGCACCTAGTACACCTAATGCATGATAAAGGCGGCCATAAGATAGCAGCACTTAATAAAAGTAGCCCCATCTTTAAGCTTTGTGCTTTATGCCCAAGATGTGTTTTGACAGGGCTAAAACAATTACTTAAAACCAAACTCAAGTTTGGTGCTATGCCTACCCAGAATCCATTTGTGTCAGTTTTATTCCAACAGTACTTTTTAGATAATATGAGAGTCTAATATAGTCATTTACCATAATTTATTCTCAAACAAAATTAACATACCTAACTTTTAATTTATTACAATTGACTGATCACTTTGTTCACCATCTTTACCTTGTTAAAACAAAGCAGCCACCATGTCTCTTCTCAGCTTATTTTCTTCATAGAATCACAATCCTATCAACACCATCAACTCATCAGCAAACATATACATAGCAAGATCATGTTAGATGTTCCTATGCTTCTATTCTTTTGGATGGTGTCACAATACTATGAATTGAACCTAATTGAACACATGGAGGCTGTTATCTGTGACCAAATACAAGCCTAAAAGATTGGGACATGGCTATGAATACAATATTTAGAGTCGACTTCAAACGATGAATACTCAAAAATCTCCATGTTCATTTTGCAAAAAGTTCAGAGTGATTTTCTCGAGAGAAAAAGGATAGCTTTTTCCACTGTGATCATCAAAGCCGTGTTAATTTCAAATTCTGTGCAAGTGCTGTTGGCCAATAAGCAATTTATTCACGCATACAGTTTGCTAGGCCTAATTGTAGGCAGTTATAGATCAACCTTATCATTATCAAATTGCAAAACAATTAAAGTGAACTGATTGAGCATATTCCTAATTAAAATATTATACTGACTGCTATCATCTACATCTTACATATGATCTCATTTAGATCCAAAACATCACAAAGCCTACTTGTAGGCGTACCTTTACTTCACTTCCATTATAAGTCAACTGTTTGGAAAAGGATTACACTCTCTGATCATATTCTTTTTCCTTGGCCTGAAATCACCCTCTAGATGAATGAAATCCAGCTTCAACATCACATAATTGCTCAGAACCTCCCTGAATCATGGATCGGAGTGGTTCAACTGGCCTAACTGCCCACGCCAACAGCTCCATTGATCTGACTGGATCAACCAAAAGAGTAAAGAAAAGAAGAAGAAAAAAACAATGCCTTCATCAACCCTGGGTGAAGCACGGAGGACCCTAGCCCTCTCCTCTTGGACAGAGGCATGAGGTACATGACTGAGGTGGTGGCTTGAATGCCAAAATGAAGCTGAAGGGTAGGAGGTGGTGAGATTGAAAGCTGAAACCAGAGGGTGGTCGAGGTAGGAAGGAATGAGGTAGTCAAGGTGGTGGCATTAGAGGATGGCGGAGACCAAGCTCCAGTACAGTGAGGTGACAGCACCATGTAAAGTTGGGGCTCAATTTGGACAGCAAGATGCTAAAGATCGAGGTGGTAGGCGAGCAGCATGGTTGACAAAGAGAGTGGCAGCCGGGATGGGCTGAAGAGAGATTGAGGTGGCAGGGCTTGAGGATCATCAAGCAAGTGGTTGAGGCAGCAGGACTACAAGATGGTTGAAGTCAAGGGGTGGAAGGATAGAAGGTAAAGGGATTTAGAGATTGAGAAGGGAGATGCTTGCTGCCATTGGAAACCAGGATAAGAAGGATTAAGCCAACTGGATAAGGGTTATATGGCTGAACTGCAGGTGAACCACGATTGAACAATTGTCTTGTAAAACAGACCTTAAAACTGATCCAGGACAGTGGGTTCAAAAGTCTCATATCTGACCCTTCTTTTCACCATTCTTTGCATATAAATCCCCCACGTTAGAGCATATGCAAAATAGTTACTATTGTTGAATGCAATCAATGCATTACAAAAGATGGATTGCATAATAGCACTTAAGAAACCTCATTTTTTATCACCTTATATGAATTTCCTCGCACTTATACCTTGTATTTTTTATGTACTTCCCAACAACGAGTCATTATACTGCCTATGTTACATGTATCATAAAGACAAGTGCTATCATCAAGGAAAAATAAAATAAAATATCGAACCTATGAAGCATAGCCACGATATAATAGAAGGCTATGATATGATGCTAATACATACACCAATATAATATATCTTTTAAAAATAAATAAAAAGTGACACAGCTGGGATACAAAAATAAGTAAACATATGTTATCCCAATAATATAGTAAAATACTCTATAAAACAACATCGGCATCCACAAACTCTATTATTTAATCCTCACTCAAATCTATAGACCATGATCCATGGGCTGATCTTCATATGGTTACATCAACATCACAATCTCTAAAAATATTGATACACATGGCTCCAGACCAACCTGAGTACCGAACCAACCCAAGTACCCAACCTTGCTTGTTCGGTTCAGTTCAGGTTTTAACATAGATTATGGTTGGTTCCATTTCTTGTTTTTGAAGTTTGATTGGATGGACTTGGCCCAAGGCCAAAGGGGTTAAGTAATCTAATCTAGTGTAGCCCAGTTTAGTTCCAAATGTTGAGAACCAATCAGGGCCAGCTCAGTTCCAGGTTGGAACCTAACTTAACCCATGTGCATCATTAAAATCAAACGTCATATCCATCATTTAAAAGTTATTTAAAAAAAAAAACTCATCCAAGAAGTATTCCAGGCATATCCAGTTACCTAGAGCCCCTCCCTTTTCTTTACCCAAAAAAAAAGGGACGCTTCAAATAATTGTCTAGCACCTATAATAACTGTATTGAACAAGTATATGTGTCCAACATGTATTTAATGTGGTCAGCGTACAATTTAATGCACCTACATACCCTACTATTGTACAAGATTAGCATAAAGGTTGCTTACATAGTCATCCGCACTACACTCTCAAACGCTATACATGGCATATTACAATTCATAATAAAAGCAATAGCACTTGATGGAACCATTGTGACAGCTTAAAATTCCAAATTAAAATGCACACAGATAAAAGATTACAAAGTAGAAAAGAAAAAAAAGGATACATGATTTTTCTTCCAAAGTTATCGATCAATAAAGAGGAACAAAGAAACTAGCCGACAATACCATGCTAAAACAGATTGCATGTATAACGCCATCAACAAACAGCTATCATATTCTAAACGGCAATAGATTATACAAGATCAGAGCCACAAGATAATAAAGATGGTGCCATCCATAGCATTATCGCATAAAAGTACCTCCATGCTACAAAATCTTTTCCCTTTCCAATTTCCAACAGTGAATATCAGAGCTTGAAGATATATGATAAAAAGAAATATGTAATTATGATAGACAAATGGCAAAAAGAAAACAAACCTAGCATGTTTCAGGACAAATGCCCAAAAGAACACAAACCTAGCATATTTCAGGATACTAGGCTGCCCAAAGTGCTCCAGATAAGAAGCTGAAAGTCACAAAGGGCTAGGAATGGGCCTGTGTGGAAATGAACACAAACATAGCTGAGAAAATAAAAAGTGGATAAAATAAAGGATCTTGTGGTTATATATCTAGGTTCCAGAGTACTGACCTTAAGCTGCTTATTCAAACACACTCAATCTTATGGATGCACTTCATTGGCTAAAGTTCATCTCTGAATACCTGCTTAAACATAAATATGAAAACTAAATAAATAAAACATATTTTATACATGTAAAAAGCAACACATTCAGAGAGCAATAGCATCGCTAACAGAATTTACATGACCATTAAAAACCCTCGAATTGAGATCAGCCATGAATTTTCACTTACCTACGAGGTTTGTTCTGGTGTTGCCCATATTCATCATTCACTATCATCTCTGCTGAATAGATAAGAGTGAATTCAGGAAATCTATAATAGAAGGATAATTTTTTTTTTGGTGAAACTATATTTGGTGACCAGCTAATTTTACAAGTGATCAAAGAAAAAGTGGGCATTGGGTAATATTTTACCAGGCCTCTGTGGAGGCTTCCAGGAACTAGCAGGTTTAGTTGTACTAGTTTCCCTGCAGCATAGCAAATCAATGATAAGTTATTCAAGATTTCAAACAAAGCCTAAGAAAACATTATATTTTCACTGGAATCGCATCACCATCAGAAATGCTCTATGAGATCAGATTCCATTATATTTTTGACCATGTACTGTATAAAGCCTTATATTATCCAAGCATAACAAACATGTAATTCCTATACCAAACACCATAAAAATAAAAGGGAAACAGAGAAGAAGAAGAAGAAGAAGCAATTCAATATTTTACAATAAAACAGAAATCATATCATAATAGTTACTCTTCTTTTTACTGTACAATAAATAAATGAGAGGGATATAAAATATGTGTGCAGCTTATTGGACACAAAAAAAAGAACAAAAAATGAGCAAGCAACAAGCAATTACATGAACAGCAAAAAGTGAGATGCCAGTTGCCATATTATCAGAAAACAAGAATTAATTCTGAGGTACAAGTTTAAGAATATCAACGGCATGTCAAAGTGTGTCAAATTTAACTAAAAAGCAAAAAAAATAAGATCCATGTGACTAGTGCCTCTCAAGCCCTGACCTTTTTTCTTCTACTACCTTAGTTATTAGTACATTAGTTTACTTTGTAAGTCAGGACAAGCGCTAGTTGATATTAAATTAAAGAAACCAGAACTTCCAAGAAACTAATGGCATACTAAGGCTGCCTTGACTGAAGTAAGCAAGTGCCTGTAAACAAGAGAGCCTTAACATGTGTTACTTCTGTGAGAAGTCCACATCCATAAGTGACCAGCAATTGCGTTTCTTCATTCTTATTAACAGAAAGGCATGAAAGAAAGTTCTCAGGAATCAAATTAACATACTGTTTGGAAATAAACTAGGAGTTAGAAATTGGAATGAGTATCTATAAAAACCCCTCGCAATCTCATTATTATGTAGACATATTTGAAGGGGGAAGACAAAAGAAGAAGAAGAGAAGAAGAAGAAAGAAAACTATCCAATCTTTTCCATGTGATGAATAATCTTAACTATACTAACAATTCCTTCAAAATTTAGATGAATGATCTCAACTGTACTGAAGGCACAAGCGTTAGGAGCTGTAGTTAAATCAATTGTCCTCTAGTCAACAATAGTCCATTAGCAGAGTTGGTTGATCTCCATCCAATTGTTAAGCAGGTTAGTTCTTGGGTCTCCTGCTGTAACTATTGAACTTTGAGCATAAAATTTTGCAGCAGTTGTAAGCATGCTCATGTACGAGGAGTTAATGTGCTTGTCAGAAAGAAAACACAGAGACCTGCTAATGTCCTCTTTGCTTGAACAGTGCAGTTTCTATCTGAATAAGGGATGTTTGGAATGGTGCATCCACCAAGGGATGTTTAGAACAATGAATCCACTGAGCATCAAATGATATGATGCGTCACGCTCAACTTATGGGCCCTTGTAACCCACACCCCACCATTGGCCCCCCCCCCCCCCCCCTCCTTTTCCACACACACAAAACAAAAAGAGAAAAAGAAAAAAAGAAAGAAAAATTAATTAAAAAGAAAGGGTTAATTCCACTTAACCCCTTTTAACTATGGGGCATTTGCATATTCCTTTAAAGGATGGGTGTTATTGCTCTTCACCATATTATTTATTATGAAAATCTGGCAACTTTAATGGCCATGTGCTCACTTTTTCATCTCTTTTAATGCCGAACTTAAACGGCAGAAGCCAATTACAACTTAAATCGAAATTGAGGAGTCGATTGCAAATTTTTTTTAGTTTAGAAAGGAATGTACAAATATCCCATAATTAAGGGGAGCTAAGTGGAATGAACCTAAAAAGAAATATATATTTTATCTTTTCTAGTTTTTGCAATGATCCTATGGGTTCTTCATTGATCTTATGGGAAACTTGTAACAGTCCCAAAAAACGGAACTCCCATTTTTCTTTCTGTTACATTATATTTCATATTTATATACTCTGCACGGTCAAAAAAAAAAAAAAAGGTATCAGGCTTTAAGCTTCAGATTCATACAGACATATCTGATCATGATCACTTAAGATGTTCTAGAGCTAAAATCCTGGACAAAGTTGAACATATTACTGTCCAGACTGAAGCTCCTAATAACACAAATCTAGGTTTTATCTCCTTGCATGTATAAGCAGCAACAAATTAAAATTAAACAGCATATGCAATCGAACTCAAATAATGGAACCAAAAAGTTGTTGAAAGTATCTGAAGAAACAACAAACAGAGATGAGAAGTGGAAGGGAAATTCCTATAGAGACCATTACCTGGAAGAAATTGATGAAGACATCTGTCCTGAAGGACGGCCGTAATAACTACCATCAACTGCTATATAAGGCGAGCAATATGATGCTCCTAAAGACCCAGCAGCACCAGCCAATACTGGCACCCTAATATTCAAATTATATAAAATAAATCAGTTGGCAATGAATAAATGAAAAGAAATGAGAAGAATCAACTATATATCAAAATAAATCTGTAGAATGCTTCTTTCCAAGATATATATTTCATCAAGATCGTACTGGGGGAGAAACATAACTGCCAATCACAAGTAACTAATTGACTGGGAAACACAAAAGACACATCTCCAACCTACCAGACACCATATGGTCATTTGAAATATGAGCAAGTGAACATTAATTTATGTATCCAAAATAGCTGAGATAATGAAGATAATTAGAAGCTGAAACACTTGAAGGGAAAAAGAAGAGACATTCAAAAATCTAGTCACAAGCATATAATTTGATCAGGTCCCCCAAAAAGCAATTTCCAGTACAGAACCAGCATACAAAAAAACGTCCTCAATATGGAACAGAGTGGTAGCAGAATAAGATATCAAGGAGAGAATGGAATGACAAGTTTTATGATGTTCATGTCTCACAGCAGCAAGTGACAGCCACTGGGGGACAGTTTCAACAAGATACCTAACCGGCATCCACATCTAAGATCTAGAATGGCTTTTCTGGAAAATGAAATTAAAATGCAACAAAAAAGGGGTCCAAACATGTCATACAAGGCACTTCCATCAATTCCTTGGACAGCAAATGTAAAATGACTAATTATTCAACCTAACTGAACATAATAAGCAATGTGCATATTTACTTTACCAAGTCATTTCAGAATTCCCAAATCCCAGCTGTGGTTGAGCTACGTATCCTGGCAGAGCCATACCAACAGCAGGAACCCCAAGACCACCAGGATGTTGACCCCTAAATTGCATGACTGCATAAGATTTTAAGAAAAGGCAACGTGAATGCTACAAATATTCGACAATTTTTTTTTTCCCTTTATATGCTACTATTCCAGCAAAGAAATTTTACAAATAAAGCAGAAGAGCATATTAAAAACAAAATAAGCCTGGCAGGCCAATTAGCAGACAATGCTACTTGATGGGGCAAGCTCTCCTCAAGGCTTTTTTGTTCAGCCTCAAGGCAAATAAGACTGTATAATGTGGTAGAGAATTCTTCATGCTATTCAAAATGAAGAATAAGAAAATGAACACACCTGGCAATAGTGCTGGAGTGCCAGGAAAGCTCTGGTCCCCATGGGCAAGACCCATAGCCCCAGTTGCTCCAATAACCTGAGCTCCACTGTACAGAAAAGAGCCCCTTCCAGTTCCTTGACTGCTACTTTTCTCCTTTCCAATCAATGCTGTCTTGGATTTACCTGATCCTGGAGGTGAATCAGTCTCTCCAACTTCAGATGAATTTGTTGACTGAGGTTGAGGTGGAGATGAAGCTTGATTTCCACTACCAGGCCTCTGACCCAACCGCTGAGTAGAAATTCGTAATGCAGATTGACTTGGAGCTTGCACTGGTCTCTGTTGAGCTATCAGAGTCTGGTTTTGAGAAGGAATTCTTGCAGCTGGATCAAGTGACATGGCAGATTGATTATTTGGCACTCCACCAACACTTAAACCCCTCCCCTGAACCCTGGAATTAGAAGATTGACTAGCATTGGTCGACGTTAAAGAAAATCCAGAAGACCGCAATGGAGAACCAGCCATGGCTTTCCCAGCAACTCGTCGAAGAGAATCATCAACATATAACTTATCATGAGCAACTGAATCAACAATCACTTTTCCTCTCAACAATGAACCAGATTGTGAAGCTGGAAAATTATCCTCCATCTGCATCGAAGATGAAAGTGTCTTATTGGCACTTCCAATTTGTGCATTGCTTTTCTGAGTCACAGAGATATCTTGATTGGATGACCCAGAGGGGTAAAATGGAGGAGAAGCAGAACTTAAACTCGAAGGAAAAACTTGCTTCCTAGGAACTACTTGTTCTGGATGCACATTTGAAGTTTGGGAAGAGGGTTTCCCTGCATTAGCATTTGGTGTTGGTTCTTGAGGCTTTACAGATCTGAAAATGCAAGTAAATTCAACAAGACAGATAAGCACAAGCCCATAAAAGGGAAAACGACATTTGTTGCAGAACAAAGAGCAAAGTATTCACTACTTACTGCTTATTTTGAGTTGCAGGATTCTTGCTTTTTGGAATAGGTTCATAGCATCTTGGTCCTCTCCCTCTTGCAGACCTTGAAGCACGATTTTGGTTGCCACCATCATCATGGTAAGCATGGGATCTGCTACCTCTAGCATAACCACGATCACTACCCCGGCTTTTGCCACCACCACGACCTCTAAATCGACCTTTAGACCTTCTCCTTTCCTAGAATAGGAATGCAACGCTTAGAAAATTGCATGTGAACTCAAGATAAAATAACACAAATGAAATGCATTGAACACGTATTGCAAAGGGTCAAATGAGAAGAGAATGATACACGCTCAAAGAAAAGATCTCACCTCATCATAATGAGCATCTTGCACGTTCAACTCTTCAAACCTATCATGCACCCAGGCACGGTCATCTTTTGAGTCCCACAACTTCTGCCTGCCAAACATACGCCTGAATGTAACAATCAAAGAAAAAACTGATCATCAGAGGGATTCAATGCAAAACTTTCTATCAAAAATATAATGCATGTAATGCTACTTATGTAAGCAAGAAAAAGAAATCAATGAAAATTGCAGCAAATGAAGGAGCTATTTACACATCAAGGTGATAATATATCAAACTGTCATAGAAAAACTAATTAGAACATTTTCAAACTTCTATGAGACCTAAGTTGCTTACTCAATTTCCACATAGCAAGCAAGGAAAAAGAACAAAAGAAACCTAAAAGATCTCATCCTTGCTGAATGCTACCAGAAGGACTGCACTTTGATTGAGATACATGGACAATACACATAATTTAAAAAAAATGAAGAACAAAAAGAGCCATGATACAAAGAGCTATTCACACAAAAACAGTTTCATTACCAACTAAAAAAAAAGGAACTGCAACAAGTACCACCACCATAAAACAAATAGCCAATCCTACTTCATCTACCACCCACAAACTGACCAGCAGAATGTCAACAAAGAAGCATGCTGCTATAAAACAACCCCTACCAATAAAGCTATACATGAAACAACTTCACTACAAACATCAGCAGACCATACTGCAGCCGCTAACCAACACCAACCCCGCAACATGCTACCACCTGCCTCAAGATAATACACATAACTGTAACAAAGTTTTCCCCTTTTTTAAAGATTGAAATTGATGTAACAAGAGTATGTTTAGTAAAGTGAACCAGTGGATATGTGAAATAAAATGAAAAAAGGGACCAGAATTACAACAAATCTCATTTGTTCTTAAAATTATTGGCACTAGAATGATAATGACTGTCATCAAGCAAGTCTGCCAAGAAATTATCAAGGAAAAAATTACTGCTGGTAAAGATGAGTAAAGAATTGCAGAGCCAAAAGGCATGAGCTAAATAAACCTGCATTTTGGCAGTACAGAGTGTGCAACCAAAACCCTCACTTCATTTTGGGAAACAAAAAAATGTGAAACATTAGAGCTCCATTCACACCTCTGACACCACCAATCCCCATACATTATATATATCACACCAAACTCTGGCTGCCACATAGGACCAGGACTTGAGCACTGAATGCAGCAGTCATCTGTAGCAGTACTCTCTAGGAAACAAGTGTTTATGATAAATGCCCATAGTTTTCGTTTTAAAGTAACCTTGATGTGAACTTATATAAGTTATCCAGATTTGGCTAGTGCTAGTGAGGATTTCTATGGATTTTAATAAAATATTGGAAAACAACAACATATAAAATTTAATCTGTTAAAACCATGAGTGAAATTATGGTGGGTACTGTGATGTTTTCTAAGTTATCCCAGATTAATATTCAAAATCCAAATTCTACGACAGCATATGATGAAGCATACACCAGATGTAGAATGAAAAAAATGTTAGCACGAGAATATCCAACATACAATAATATTCTGCACGACTAAGATCAAAGCCAAACCTACCAAAAGAAATAATTAAATTAAATTTTAAAAGAGTCAACTTTTTTTTTCTTTTCTTTCTTATATAAACAGTACGAAAACTATTGACTTGCTATAATGAAATATAAAGTAGAAAAAAATATATGTTTCAGAAATCATTGGCAAGGGGGCACTTTATCAAACCCAAGGCCAGAAGACAAAGACAAGCACCTGTGGCGACCCCGACCATTTTCCTGGAACCGATCATCATGCATGTAGAAAGCCCCAGCAGTCGGCACAGCATACGGCTCGTTCTCTTTCTCCTCCCCTTCTACTTGATTCTTGCCCCGATATCCCCCTGGTTCCCCACCAGATATCCGGCCATCTCCAGCGGATTCCACTGGCAGCCGCCACTCGGAAGGGGTTTCAGCCTTCCCTATAGAACCATGATGCCCTCCCTCTTCACCAGCACTCTCTTCAAATTCCACTCCTTCCTCTTCTTCCTCCGCCTCAAATTCCTTCTCATTTTCGTCCGACTGGAATTCCTCGTCATCCTCGTACACCTCGGCTCCACCCTGACCGTCCGACTCGCCATCAGATCCAATCTCCACCCGATGATCCCTCCTCGTCCGCTTCTCCCCCTCCTCGTCGTCGCTCGCCTCCCTCCGCCGCATCGACGGCAGCGGCGCATCCTCGGGATCACTCTCGTACTCCACCTCCTCCTCCGCCGCCGCCATCGATCCTTTCCCAAACCCTAGCCCCCAACCAAAAAAACCTCAAGAATTCAAATCAAGAAAGCCGAAGACCCTAACCCAGGTCCGAATCGATTAACTCCGCCAGAACCCTTCACCGATTCCAGGATCGAGAGCGAGCAGAGGCGACGGAGATCGCGAAGAGAGGTACCGGTGTGCTGATCGAGCGCGATTGGGTGTCTTCGAAAGGGGAAGAGATGAGAGATTTTCGAACCAGTGATGCGGATAGAGGAAGCGAGGAACCTTTTATCGCCTCGTGAGGGAGTGAAGGGAATAAAGGAACCATGCGAGACTGGGAAGACGGGAAGGGAACGGAATCTTTGATCGCTCCAGGCAAGTTGTCAAATTTTGTTTCGAATTATGTTTCAATTTAGCTTATAAATCAAATATTTTTGGTATCAAACCGTTTCGATTCTTTATTTTGAAATATATAAATTTATTTATAATTCATATTTTTTAAATAATAAAAATAAATAAAAATAAAAAGTTTAAATTTTTAAAAATTTAATATATATATATATATATATATATATATATGATACGGCTGGTCGTCTTTCCGGGATAGTATTATCTTCTGCATGGTTTTCGAAAGCAATGATGTGACAACAAAATCCAAAGCCTCCAGCGCCGGCTTCCAGCGTCGGCCTCCAGCGCCGTCCTCCAGCGACGGCCTCTAGCGCCGTCCTTCAGTGTCGGCCTCCAGCGTCGGCCTTCAGCAACAGCACCAAAGACCGACATCCAGCGTCGGCATCAAAGTTATACGTTAACACCAAAGACTAACGACCAGCGTCGGCCTCTAGTGCCGGCCTCCAGTATCGGTTTCCAGCGTCGGTCTTCAGCGCCGGCTTCCAGTGTCGGCTTCCAGGGTCGGTCCTCAGCTCCGACCTCCTGCGCTGGAACTTCGACTCCGGCCTCCTGCATTGGCTCCGGTCTCCGGCATCGGCCCCTAGCGTCGGCCCGCAGCATCTCCCACACATTTCATACAGCCGACCCCGGAATCTAAACACCTCGCTCACCAAAATCACGGGCAAGTGTTAGCCTGATAGGCAGTTACCGCTATAAGCGGCCCTTATCCAGCAACAGTCCAACGACTTGCCGTTCAATGAAACATTGCAACAGGACGGATTCGACGGTTCCAACAGACCGAGGTAAACGGGATCCCCAACAGGTATAAAAAGAGGACCCTTGCTCTATGCAAAGGGACTCTCTCTGAAACTTCCTCTAGAAGAACTCTACAAAAATCATATCCCTGTTCGACGACTCACTAACTTGGGCGTCGGAGGGTCCCCACCGGAACCACCGGTCCGGGACTTTTTGCAGGCTCCAGGAGGAAGACGGTGGCCTATCTGCGCACACGGTGATCCAAGCCTGCTTGACGTTCATCATACGTGATTCGGCCGCAACAGATTGGCGTGCCAGGAAGGGGGGAGGCCGGGTCAAAAATTCTCCCTGGAACCCCTCCAGTTTTGCAAAGGAAGCGATGGTGACTACGCGAGCACAAGAGGCTTCCTCCAGCCAGGCAGTCGGGCACATCCCGCGAGCTGAGCAGTCGGAGGCCAACCCCCATGCTCCACCCCTCGCACCAACAAGCCAGCCCGACCGACTTGATGTTCTAGCCCATCAGGTCCAGAATCTGACGACGATGGTCCGGGGGCTGCAAGAGCGTTATGTGACTGCTGCAACTCAACCCCTGTGTTGGATGAAGGGGTGCGAGGAACAGCTCAGTCTCACCAAGGAGGGACCCCGCCTGAGGTCTCTCATCGCTCACCCCCCGAACCTCATCACCAAGGGACCTCGAAGCGACGACGGTCTCCCTCTCGCCGCTCCGGTCGTTCCCGTCATCGACTGGAGGAAAAAGAACCCAAGCGGGCGCGTTCTTTGCACCGGCGATCTCCTTCAGCTCCTTCTTCCGACTCATCTCAAAATGGCACTCCCCGAAAAACCACCCGTCGGACTGAGCAAAGGCTCGACGATTATCATCGACGGTTGGACGAGCTCAGCCGCCGGATCGCCGATCCTTACGCGGCCGAGTATGAGCATCGCCCACCGCTTTCTCGCCGTATCATGGAGGAACCGGTTCCTCCCCGGTTCCGTCTCCCCCAGTTGGATCCATATGATGGAACGACGGACCCCCTGGACCATCTGAAAAGCTACAAGGTCCTCATGCAGGTCCAGGGAGCGACGGACTCCCTTCTGTGCGTCGCCTTCCCGGCCACGCTCCGCAAGGCGGCGCGCGCGTGGTACTCCCGTCTGCCTCCACGCAGCATCAACTCATTTCGACAACTTGAGCGATCCTTCCTGGCTCATTTTGATGCCTGTCGAAAGATCCCACGAGTCGCAGATAGTCTCTTCGCGGTCCAGCAGAAGAGCGGCGAGACCCTAAAGGATTTCGTCGCCCGATTTAAGGAAGCGGCGTTGGAGGTGTACAACCTGGAAGACTCTGTAGCCACCTTGGCCCTGAAAAGAGGACTTCGCCCGTCCAGATTCACCTACTCCCTGGATAAGAAGCCTCCGCGTTCCTACGCCGAGCTTCTGAGCCGGGCACAGAAGTACATCCGCGCTGACGAAGCAGATTCTTTCAGGAGAGAAGGTGACAAGAACCTCGGTAATAAACCGCCGCCTTCTGACCGCGCTGGTGCACAACCTCGGAGGCCCGAGCCCCCACGATGCTCAGATCGCCGGCCACAGGCACTGATTCCTAAAGAACAGTTCACTCCCCTCATGGCTCCCATCTCCCACATCCTACTGGAGATCGAGGAGGAACCGTATTTCAAGCATCCGGCTCCCTTGAAGTCCGGAGGCCCACGCAATAAGGAGTTTTACTGCCGGTACCACCGGGATTACGGCCACGACACCGAAGACTGCCGCCATCTAAAAAAGGCCATCGAGGAGCTGGTTCAGCAAGGCCACCTGGGCAAGTTTGTTCGAAGGGGGAATCTCCCCGCGAAAGGCCCCACGATGCACCCAGGTCGCCCGGTTGGTGTGGATAATACCCCAACTGAAAAGACCATAGCTATGATCTCTTGGGGAACGGATGGTGGTTCGAAGAGACCGCGAGAGGGAATAGACTCTGTAATATCTTTCTTCGGAAAGGATCTAGATGGGGTAGTTAATAAGCATGATGACAGCGTCGTGGTGTCCATGACTATAGCTAAACACCCTGTAAAAAGAATTCTAATTGATAGTGGGAGCTCTGTGGATGTCTTAAGTTACGAGGCTTTTGTTCGGATGAACTTGTCAAGGTCTTTACTCCGACCTGTTGCCACATCGCTAATGGGCTTCACGGGAGACTCAGTGAACGTCGAAGGCGAAATTGCTCTCCCGGTCACGGCTGGAACTCCTCCATGTCAGAGCACCGTGGTCATAAACTTCTTGGTGGTCCGGGTCCCGCTGGCTTATAACGCCATCTTGGGAAGACCGGGGCTGAATCTGCTAGATGTCGTGATCTCCACTAAGAGATTATTGGTAAGGTTTCCCACCAATGAAGGGATTGGAGAAATGAAGGGGGAGAAAAGCCCACTTCCGCCTTGCTACCATCTGTCGCCCAGCCCGCTGAACGCAGAATCAGCAACAGCCTCTGAGTCACTCGATCCTAGGGAGTTGGGAAAAAGGGGAGAGCCGGCAGAGCACCTCCTAACCCTCCCCCTGGATGATGACCCAGCAAGGACTGTTCAGCTGGGGGCATCGCTCCCGAAGGAAGTACGTCATCAACTTCTTACCTTCCTACGGGCCAACACGGACGTTTTCGCATGGTCATCCTCAGACATGCCGAGCGTCCCTGAAGAAGTAATCACCCACCAACTTAACCTCAAGTCAGGGTGTCGGTCGGTCCGACAGAAAAAGAGAAACTTCGCTCCGGACAGGCAGAAAGCTATCGACGAGGAGATCCGAAAGTTAATGGCTGCAGGCCATATTCGGGAGGTCCACTACCCCGAATGGTTGGCTAATGTGGTTCTGGTCCGCAAAGCCAACGGAAGTTGGAGAATGTGCGTAGACTTCACCGACCTCAACAAGGCATGCCCCAAAGACAGCTTCCCCCTGCCTCGAATCGATCAACTAGTGGACGCTACATCCGGCCATGAGGTTCTTAGCTTCATGGATGCTTTCTCTGGATACAACCAGATCCGGATGAACCCGGTGGATGAAGAAGCTACCTCCTTCATAACCGAAAAGGGGCTGTATTGCTACAAGGTAATGCCTTTCGGGTTAAAGAATGCGGGAGCTACTTACCAGAGGTTGATGAACAAGGTCTTCGAAGGTCAGATAGGACGTAACATGGAAGTGTACATGGACGACATGCTAACAAAAAGCGTTCATGCCGGTGACCACATTGCGGACCTAGCAGAAACTTTTGACAGCCTTCGTTGGTACCAGATGAAGCTAAACCCTCGCAAATGTGCATTCGGGGTGACCGCTGGGAAGTTTTTGGGTTTCATGGTGACCCGGAGGGGGATCGAAGCAAACCCAGACAAAGTCCAAGCCATCTTGGACATGAGGCCTCCTGCCAATAAGAAGGAAGTACAACGCTTGACGGGAAGAGTAGCCGCCCTAAGCCACTTCCTATCCAAGTCTGCTGAAAGGTGTCTGCCTTTCTTCAAGGCGCTTCGCCGAATCAACGAGTTCGAGTGGACCAAAGAATTCCAGGAGGCGTTCGAAGGGTTAAAAACATTCTTATCTACCCCGCCACTGCTAGCCAAGCCGATGAGCGAAGAAGAGCTCCTTCTATACCTTGCGGCCTCTCCTGAGGCTGTTAGCTCCGTGCTAGTCCGTATGGACACTAACGGCACACAAAGGCCAGTATATTATACGAGTAAGGTACTTCATGATGCAGAGACCCGCTACTCAAACATGGAAAAAATCGTCTTCTCATTGATCGTGTCTGCCCAGCAACTGCGGCCATATTTCCAAGCCCACCTGATCGCGGTGATCACAGACCAGCCTCTGAAGGCGGTTCTGGCTCATCCAGATACTTCCGGCCAGCTGGCAAGGTGGGCCCTCAAGCTGGGGGAGTTCGATATATCTTTACGCCCCTGGTCGACCATGAAGTCCCAAGTTCTGGCAGATTTTTTGGTTGAATGTACTTGGGGAGTGGAGCCACCTGAAGAACCTCCCACGGACATTCAGCCCCCCGGAACCAGCGAAGATGAGTGGGTTCTCCATGTGGATGGGGCATCTAACTCTCAAGGGAGCGGAGCAGGCCTCATCTTGGCCAACTCGGACGGGGTTGTGACTGAATGTGCACTTCGCTTCCTCTTTCCAGCCACTAACAATCAGGCGGAATATGAAGCTTTGTTATCCGGAGTAAGATTGGCTCGCGAGCTTGGGGTGAAACGCCTTAGAGCTTTTACCGACTCCCAACTGGTTGCCGGCCAGATTACAAGGGAGTACGAGGCAAAAGATCCCATCATGGCCCGCTACTTAAACGCGGTGCACTCGATAGTTTCCCCATTCACTCACTTCAGCGTCAGCTACATCCCTCGACAAGAGAATGCTAGAGCCGACGCCCTATCCCATCTCGCCGCCTCAGCTGAAGGGATGTTGGGAAAAGCTTATATAGAGCACTTGAAAGCCCCGAGCATCGATGAACCAAGAGAAACTTTGCCAGTGGAGCAGGAGCCCTCCTGGATGGACGCCTATGTTCAATACTTTACTGAGGGCATCCTCCCAGAAGACCCTGCCGAAGCTAGGAAACTGAAAAGACGGGCCCCGAAGTTTTTTATTATGGAGGGAAAGCTCTACCGAAGGTCATTCTCATACCCTATCCTCAGGTGTGTCGGTCCTACCGACGCCAATTATATACTGCGGGAGATACACGAAGGGATATGCGGAAACCACCTGGGGGGCAGGGCTCTTGCATATAAAGCTTTACGTCAAGGGTATTACTGGCTGACAATGAAGGAGGATGCCTCCGAGCTCGTTAAAAGATGTGACACCTGCCAGCGGCATGCCAACATTCAACATCAACCGGCGTCTCAACTGAGCCCTCTAGCTGCACCATGGCCCTTCGCACAGTGGGGCATGGACATCCTGGGACCCTTCCCTCCTGCCTCCGGACAACGTAAGTTCCTAGTGGTGGCAGTCGACCATTTTACTAAGTGGATCGAGACGGAAGCTCTTGCTAAGATCACGGAAGCCAAAGTAAGGAATTTCTTCTGGAGATCCGTAGTATGCCAGTTCGGGCTACCGCACACCCTCGTTACGGACAATGGCCGACAGTTTGATAATGCTGCCTTTCGAGAATTCTGTGATGGCCTGGGCATCCACCATCGATTCACCTCAGTAGGGCACCCCCAAACCAACGGCGCTGCAGAAGTAACTAATCGCATCATCCTCCAAGGACTCAGGGCTCGGCTAGATAGCTACAAAGGGCACTGGGTGGAAGAACTTTCCAGTGTGCTGTGGGCCTACCACACAATGCCACGAGCACCTACAGGGGAAACCCCTTTCAGCTTGGTCTTTGGGACCGAAGCGGTAATCCCCATGGAAATAGGAGCTCCTAGCCCTCGGACGGAATTGTACCATGAAGAAAGCAACTCAAACCAGCTAAGGGCTGATCTGGATTTGGTGGAAGAATTGCGAGATCAAGCGCAACTTCGCATGGCAGCGTTTCGTCAGCGAGTGGCCAAACACTACAACTCTCGAGTGCGACCCAAGACATTTCGGCCAGGAGACCTTGTCCTACGAAGAGCTGAAGTATCAAAGCCGACAGAAGGGGGCAAGCTAGCACCAAAATGGGAAGGACCATACCATGTCAAGGAGGTGCTCCACCATGGGGCGTATAAACTCGAAGAGCTAGATGGGAAACCGCTCCCTCGAACTTGGAATGCCGACAATTTACGCCGGTACTATCAATAGAACTCTATCGTTATTAATTTGAATCTGTTTGATGCATGAATAACAAACATGTTCTTATTTTCGAATGAGTATGTTAACCTAAGACCGGCGCCCAGCGTCGGCAATAAAGACCAACTATGTGTTGGCACCTAAGACCGGTGCCCAGCATCGGCAATAAAGACCAACTACATGTTGGCACCTAAGACCGGCGTCCAGCATCGGCAGCAAAAGACCAACTACACATTGGCACCTAAGTCCGGCACCCAGCGTCGGCAATAAAGACCAACTAAGCATTGGCACCTAAGACCGGCGTCCAGCGTCGGCAGCAAAAGACCAACTACGCGTTGGCACTTAAGTCTGACGTCCAGCGTCGGCCACAAAAGACCAACTACGCGTTGGCACCTAAGATCGGCGCCCAGCATCGACAATAAAGACCAACTACGTGTTGGCACCTAAGACCAGCGTCTAGCGTCGGCAGCAAAAGACCAACTACGCGTTGGCACCTAAGACCGGCGCCCAGCGTCGGCAATAAAGACCAACTACGTGTTGGCACCTAAGACCGGCGTCCAGCGTCGGCAGCAAAAGACCAACTACGTGTTGGCACTTAAGTCTGACGTCTAGCGTCGGCCACAAAAGACCAACTACGCATTGGCACCTAAGTCCGGCACCCAGCGTCGGCAATAAAGACCAACTAAGCGTTGGCACCTAAGACCGGCATCCAGCGTTGGCAGCAAAAGACCAACTACGTGTTGGCACTTAAGTCTGACGTCCAGCGTCGGCCACAAAAGACCAACTACGCGTTGGCACCTAAGACCGGCGCCTAGCGTCGGCAATAAAGACCAACTAAGCGTTGGCACCTAAGACCGGCGTCCAGCGTCGGCAGCAAAAGACCAACTACGCGTTGGCACTTAAGTCTGATGTCCAGCGTCGGCCACAAAAGACCAACTACGCGTTGGCACCTAAGACCGGCGCCCAACATCGGCAATAAAGACCAACTACGTGTTGGCACCTAAGACCGGCGTCCAGCGTCGGTAGCAAAAGACCAACTACGCGTTGGCACTTAAGTTTGACGTCCAGCGTCGGCCACAAAAGACCAACTACGCGTTGGCACCTAAGACCGGCGCCCAGCGTCGGCAATAAAGACCAACTACGTGTTGGCACCTAAGATCGGCGTCCAGCATCGGCAGCAAAAGACCAACTACGTGTTGGCACTTAAGTCTGACGTCCAGCGTCGGCCACAAAAGACCAACTACGCATTGGCACCTAAGTCCGGCACCCAGCATCGGCAATAAAGACCAACTAAGCATTGGCACCTAAGACCGGCGTCCAGCGTCGGCAGCAAAAGACCAACTATGTGTTGGCACTTAAGTCTGACGTCCAGCGTCGGCCACAAAAGACCAACTACGCGTTGACACCTAAGACCGGCGCCCAGCGTCGGCAATAAAGACCAACTACGCGTTGGCACTTAAGTCCGGCGTCCAGCGTCGGCCACAAAAGACCAGCTAAGCGTTGGCACCTAAGACCGGCGTCCAGCGTCGGCAGCAAAAGACCAACTACGCGTTGGCACCTAAGACCGACGTCCAGCATCGACCACAAAAGATCAATTATGCGTTGACGCTAAGGACCAGCGCCCCACGTTGGCAATAGCAACTGACACCCGCGTTACCACCAAATATTGGCCTTGTCAACACTTGACAGCGTCGCGGCTCGCGGTCCTATTTAGCGTGACCTACTGTACATGATCCTATCGATTGGCGGTTTCACAGCAGTTTGAACAAATGAAGCGAAAGGATGAAAGAGATTGAAAACATTCATTGAAAGTAAAGGTTACAAAATTGCCGACTCAGGTCAGGCACAACCAATACAAGGAGAAAAACCAAAAGCTGTTAATGACCATCCGGAGCCGGGGCGTCATCCTCAGGGACATCGTCGGGCTTCAGCCCCTCGATATCCTCCAGGTCATAAAGCTTCCGGATTTTATCTTTACAATCTTGGAAGCCGGCGTCATAAGCTAGCGCCGCTGACTCGGCCACTTCATTATCGAAGGCTTCGGATTTCTTATAATCTTCTACGGCCTCGGCCCCCTTCTTTTCAGCCTCGATGGCCCTCCTCTGGGCCTCCGCCACTGTCGCCTCTAGACCCGCAATTTTAGTTACATATTGGCGGGTGGCTTCTTGGGCTGCGCTGGCCTCAGCGCTTAATTGGGTCTTCAAGACGCACACCTCCAGTTCTGCCGCCGCCAACTTCTCTTCGGCCGCTTTCTGTTTCTCCTCGACCACCTGAGCGTTATCTAGCTCATTGGTGGCGTGGCGCTGAGCAACTTCCAGTGCGTACTCTGCCTTTTCGGCTCGTAGCCGGGCGGCATCAACCTCACCCTTCAGGGTAGCCCGGACGTCCTCCAGAGCCATTTCCGACTTCTCCGCCTTGATCTGGAGGGACAACATCTCCTCATGTGCTTGTTCGATGACGGTATCGCTTAATGTCCAAAGGTTTTTAAGAGCGACAAGAGAATTCAGGGCCTGGAAGGAACGTCAGAATGAGAAAAAGAAAAGAAAAGGGAAAGAGATGATAGTGGCGCAGAAGCTCACCCAGAGATGCGCCACCGATGCTTCGCGGAAGAAGGTGCCTCTCCCCTGACTCCGGAGGTATTCTTGCACCTCGTCCACCGAGGCTTCTTCTATGATCCGTGCAGCCCAGTGGCCATGGTTTGCCAGCAGCGACTGGAAGGAAGGATTGACGCCCATCCCTTCCCTGGGCGTCGGCTCTACAGAGGCTGATTCCGCCTCTGAGCCCGCTGCCTCCGGCTCTTTCGCTGGCGGAGGCGCTTCGGCTGTCACCCCCGCGGGAGGCAGGGCCGCGGTTGGAATCGCCACTGTTGCTGCCGAAGTTTTGTCCATCTCCTTGAGCGTGAGAGACGGTGTCTTCCCCTCGGGAGAGAAATCGAGCAAGATAATCGGAGGAGCCGAAGCTAGAGATTCTCCCTCTGGTGGGTTCCGTTCCGCCTCACCAGCCTTGACCCTCGCCGCGTCTACCATGGTGGGTTCGTCGGCTTGGATTTGAGCCGCCTCGCTTACGCGCAAGGGCTCCACTGTTTTGGCCCCCGGGGCCTCTGCCCCCTCAGCGTCGGCCCTTTTGGGGCCGCCCTTCTTCAAGACCTTGGCACGGAGGGGCCTCGCGACTCTAGCCCCTCCGGTGTCGACCTCCCCAGCGTCGGTCTCCCTGGCGCCAACCCTCCCAGTGTCGGCCCTCCTGGGAACTTTAGCGGCGGTCCTTACTTCGACGGGAGGCGCAGTCCCGGCCACCTTCCTCTTCTTGGCGGCTACCTGTTTAAGCTTATGCAGCGTCAGCGCCATCCCTACACAATCGAAGGATAGTAAAAATAAAAAAAAAAAAAAAAGAAAAGAAAGGGAGAAGAGAAGGAAAAGAGAAGCATAGGAGAAGAGGCGAGTAGTCTAGTGCTCACCCCTTGCGGGAATTAGACCGGCACGGTGAAGATTCTCCTCGGCTAGAAGTTTATTACACCGAGGAATGTCGGCAGTCAGGAGCTGCCCGAACGCCACCCGGTCTCGGGGAAGGATGGAGGGGTCCCTATTGGCGTCGATGTTGGGTATTCCCCAGCTTCCACGAACCCCGCTGATGTCCGCAAAGAAAAACTTATCCTTCCACCCTTTAACGGAGGAAGGAAGGCACAATTTAAGAATCCTATTGGACCTAGGGGTGAAGGACCACCACCCCGACTGTTTGCGAAGGGTATAGAAACTGCGGAATAGGGAAATACTAGCCTCAATACCCTGCAGGTGGCAGAGTACTAAAAAACCAACAATGGTTCGGATGGAGTTGGGCACTAGTTGGGAAGGTGTTAAGGAGTAACGGTCTAAAAGATTAAGAATGAAAGGATGGATCGGTAACCGGAGCCCGGCCTTAAAAAAGGCTCCGTACAAGGCAACCCTTCCGGATCGGGAAGAGGTTACCCTGTCGTTAGGCGTGGGGAAGAACAGATGAAGATCGGGAGGAAAGCCATACCTGGCCCTTAGGTTGGCTATGTCTTGAGCAGACATGGAGGACGCAGTCCCTTCGGGGGACTCCTTGGCAACCCTAGAAGGACCAGCAACTGCCGACCGGCTCCGGACGGAAGTCCGCCCGCCGACCGGACGAGTCCCAGGTAAGGGACGATTGACTGGTTGTGGCTCCGGTGAGTGGTTAGAGGAAGGGGTGGACCATTGGCTGGACAGAGAATCGGAAGTCTGGGAAGGATGGTAAGAACCCCCCCAGGAACCGGAAATGGAGCAAGAAGGAGAGGAAGCCATGGGCACTAACCTGAAAAGAAAAACTCGGGCAAAGGACAGAGCTCGGAGAGAATGGACGAGAGGTTGAAGCGCTGGCGGACTCAAAAGGGGGCAACAGCGGAAGTAGGGAAGATATGAAGATAAGGGCTATTTGTCCTCATGACGCCACTTCGAAACACCCCACGATCGCCCGATCTAACCACGCGTCTATCTTCAATTGGGAGGCGCTTCGACGACCTGCCAATACGATAAGCTCGAAAAAACCACCAGTGAAAAGGGGGGCGTTAACCTCATCGCAATGATACCGTTCGCCTTTTCGTAGCACTGCCCGAGGGAAATCCTCCCTAATCCCAACAAAGGCGAAATGATGGCGCAAGAGCTGGCCGCCTAGAGGATATTCACACCCCTTTCGCGGGTAAGTAAGCGCTCACCCATCTCAGGTGCGGGGGGGCATCTGATACGGCTGGCCGTCTCCCTGGGTAGTATTATCTTCTGCACGGTTTTCGAAAGCAATGATGTGACAACAAAACCCAAAGCCTCCAGTGTCGGCTTCCAGCGTCGGCCTCCAGCGCCTGCTTTCAGTGCCGGCTTCCAGCGTCGGCCTCCAGCGCCGTCCTCCAGCGTCGGCCTCCAGCGCCGTCCTTCAGTGTCGGCCTTCAGCGTCGGCCTCCAGCAACAGCACCAAAGACCGACATCCAGCGTCGGCATCAAAGTTATACGTTAACACCAAAGACTAACGACCAGCGTCGGCCTCTAGTGCCGGCCTCCAGTGTCGGTCTCCAGCGTCGGTCTTCAGCGCCGGCTTCCAGTGTCAGCTTCCAGTGTCGACTTTTAGGGTCGGTCCTCAGCTCCGACCTCTTGCGCTGGAACTTTGACTCCGGCCTCCTGCATTGGCTCCGGTCTCCGGCATCGGCCCCTAGCGTCGGCCCGCAGCATCTCCCACACATTTCATACAGCCGACCCCGGAATCTAAATACCTCGCTCACCAAAATCATGGGCAAGTGTTAGCCTGATAGGCAGTTACCGCTATAAGCGGCCCTTATCCAGCAACAGTCCAACGACTTGCCGTTCAATGAAACATTGCAACAGGACGGATTCTACGGTTCCAACAGACAGAGGTAAACGGGATCCCCAACAGGTATAAAAAGAGGACTCTTGCTCCATGCAAAGGGACTCTCTCTGAAACTTCCTCTAGAAGAACTCTACAAAAATCATATCCCTGTTCGATGACTCACTAACTTGGGCGTCGGAGGGTCCCCATCGGAACCACCGGTCCGGAACTTTTTGCAGGCTCCAGGAGGAAGACGGCGGCCTATCTGCGCACACGGTGATCCAAGCCTGCTCGACGTTCATTATACGTGATTCGGCCGCAACAATATATATAATAAAAAATTTATTCATAATTTATATTCTTCCTAAATAATAATAATAATATAAAAATAAAAAATTTATATTTTTAAGAGATGCGATCATAGAGTAGCTAAAATTTTTTTTGTTATTATATATATATTTTAAAATGAAATAGGATAACTAGGATTTTTTTGATATATATATATATATATATATATATATTTAAAATGGTTATGAAAGATTTAATAATTCATAAATTAGTCTCCAAACATATTTTACTGAAACTATCGAAACATACCAAAACGGCCGACAATGACCGAAATACACCGAAACACATCGAAATGATCAAAAAATCTTTCGAAACGAAATGTAATACTTATCTTTTCGGATAAGCTATCAAAACGAAAGCCTCGATTGAAATGATCAAATAAAATAAAATTGACAACTTTAGCTCCAATTGCGACTGCCAAATGCCAATCCGGTTTTTACTATTTACGGTGGGAATACAGTGGTGAAAAAAAAATTTCCGAAATAAATCGATATTAAAATAACCTAGAGATGGACTCCAAGCAGCCGTCACACTAATATATGGCAACTTTCGTTGTGGGACCGCCGTCGCTGTGGTTGGTTTTCGGGGGCAAGTACCTTTCATGGGTGCGGTTAAGCAGAAACAGGTGGCGGTTTACGGTAGGATCGACGGTGGATTATAAGCCACGACTCCAGTATCAAATTGAGTGGGCGCAAGGAGACTCTCTGGAGTGCCGACTTGGTGCCCTATGATTGGTTGAATATGGTGCAGGGTGCGCATCTGTACTTGATGGGGACCAACGGTGGAATGTGGTACGCAGGGACGAATCCAGACCGTCCGCTGGAAGCGGTATCGGCATTGGACAGGGCCTGGGAGCGAACGGTCTGGAACTCGCGTCCACGGCGAATCGGTCATCACTGCCATTCATTTAACGAACCCAGAGCGTGCATAATGATAGAATGATCGGATTATCGGGACCGTCCGTTCGTTCATTAACGAGTTTCGTGAAAATGGGGCAACGGTACTCTTGGGCCACATCGGATATTATTTACGTGCTAGGGACAAGCTTGATTCTCCAGCAGAGCAAGCCAAATTCATGTGGCCCAAAAACTTAGGCTGTGTTTAAGAAAGAAGATAAGAAGAGATATTTTTTTGATAACCTTTCTTATTTTTAAGATAGTGTTTAAATAGATGATAAGAGGGGATATCCCCTAAATATTTTTGGATAGCGTTCTTTATTTTTTAAAAGTCATAACTACACCGATTAATTAGAAATAATTTTAACAAGAGGAAATAATTCATCCATGTTTAAACATGGGTTATTCGTAGTATTTGATTCCTAAAATGCTATCCTTGCCTTGGATAAATGTAAAGGATATAATTTATCTAAAGGATAGCTGAGGAAATAACTATCTTTTTTAAATAATAATTTTGCCATCAAGAGATAGCTTCACCTATTACTGAGTTTCCTAGGGAATAAGTTTAGGGGATAACCCATGGTTTATCCCCTCTGGTTAAACTTTTTCATACTTATCTTTTGTAGTTACAGCTTGTGAAGATAAGAGGGATATTCATGCCATGGATATCCTCTCTTATCTCCTATTTCAAACACAGCCTTAATTTATTTCCTATGAAGTGAAAAAATAGCTGATTTACCAGAAAGGATAATAAAAAGTTATTCTATGGATTTATTTTTTTGCATTTGATATGACCAATGGGATAGCCAGAAAATATCCTAGGATATCCCATGAAAAAACTCTATCATGTACACTTATCCAGAAACAGTTTTTTTCCTATCAAACATTAAGTAGAAATTAATGGACACTAAGTGAACTTGAGCTATGAGTTGTAAGGTTGGCTCTTAACCTAAAAACTCGGATGAAAGTTTAACATTGTTCTATAAGTAGCAGGTGAACTTAAGTTATAAGCATACAATATATTTTTTTCTAATTCAACATAGGACAATTCATGAGGTATTACACCTTGACCCCACCTTCTGGATTGGCTTTACTAGAAGAATCTAAAGCTTGATAGGTGTTGTGGTAGGAAGCTTGAAGAATTGTGCCATTAATCGACACAATAATATACCAGCATGAGACTTTGTTTCCTCTCTTATTTATTTCTCATTACATATCCATCATTTCTTAATTACAATAATACTTATTTTTTTACTTGTACATTGCATGCACAACCCTAATCAACGATAATCATATACATTCTTATATGCACCACACATGTGGGATATAATTGCATGTCCTAATAAGTCAAATAATGAGCATCCATATGAGTTTGTCATTGATGATTAAGGTAAAATGTGATGTCCAAATGGTAACTTTTGCATTCCCTTGATTCTACACATCCTTTGAAAGCCGCCAAAAAATATGAAGATTAAGGGTTTATTATTTATTCATGGTAAGAATAGAAGTAGAGGTAGACCAAAACTAATATGAATAGAAATAATTAAAAAGATATAATTATTTATAATTTGAATATCGATTTGATCTTGAATAGAGCAAAGTAAAGGAAGCAGATTCATGTAGCTGACCCCATGTAGTTGGAAAAGGTTTAGATGAGGTGAGTTGAGTTGAGTATTAAGGGTTTGTTATTTAAAACAATAAAAGCATCTTTTCTGCCATTGATGAGTGCTAAATTTTTGATGTCGTTGTTTTCATGATTGACTTATGAGTAGCTTGTAAATATTTTACATTTGCAACTAGAGTACAGGGAGCTACAAGTTTGGTGGAGGAGGACTTACGAAGATCATATGATTGCAGAGACTTGAAACTTATGCTTTAGGAGCCTCTTTGCCCCTTCAGGATGGTGAAGAGGCTTCTAGTCATGTTGGCTTCCATTGATGTAGAACATCATTTGAGAAGCCAATGGTGCAGCAGAATAGTTAGGCATTTATGTTACAAATCACTTGATTAGCACTCAATAGGGACACTATCGGCCAATAATAGATGATGAGATTTGGCTGGCTTTATAGGATTTTAGGCCTGATAAGGCTCCTGGGCCAGATGGGTTAAGCCATTCTTCTTCCGTCACTATTGGGGTATTGTGGGACAGGATGTGGTGCCAGCAATTCAGCTTGTTTTCCAATCCAAATCCATTCCCTCTAATTGGAATCAGACTTTCATTACTCTGATGCTCAAACGTCCTGATGCATCCAGTTCTCAGTACTATCAGCTCATTAGCTTGTGCACCACCTTATATAAGGTATTCACGAGACTCTTAGTCACTCGTCTCCAAAATGTGGTTCCACGTCTTATTTCTATGGAACAGGGGGCTTTCATTAAAGGGCACAGCATCACTGATAATGTGCTGATAGCCCAGGAATTCATGCATGATCTTCAGCGATCCTCAGCCCGATAGTGCCTTATGGCTGTCAAGTTGGATATGGAAAGAGCTTATGACAGACTAAGCTGGGCATTTCTCTATCGCACACTCCATGAGTTCGGCTTTGTTGATCTATTTATTAATTGGATCATGGCTTGTGTCGATGGACCGTCATTCTCTCTCATTATTAATAGTAGTCAGACGGAGTTCTTTCACTCTGCTGTAGAATTGTGTCAGGGATGTCCTCTATCCTCTTTCTTGTTCATCCTATCTGCTGATGATTTGTCTCGAGCTTTCTATTTGGCACAGCATGAATCACGACTTGCCCCTTACTCTGTGAGCCCACATGGCCCCTTGCTGTCTCACCACCTTTTTGATGATGATTGTATACTGCTAGGTCATGCTACTATCCACAATGCATCAACCTTCGTATCCATCATCCAATCTTATTGTGGGGCCTCTGGTCAGAAGGTTAATTTGCACAAATTCATAATCTATTTCAGCTTGAAGACTAATCTTTCAATAAGAGGGGCTATCATTTAAACTTTGGGCATCACAGCTTAGGCTGATCGGCTATCTTACCTGGAGATTCCTATTACGAGAAGACGCCTATGGAGCGATGATTTCAGGGACTTAGAGAGGCGTGCATAGTTGACAGGCCATGGGCCTATCCATGATGGCTAGGATTACCCTTGTGCGCTCAGTCCTCACCTCTCTTCCTATCTATCTCCTAGCCAATGCTGCTATCCCGATGATTTTCCCAAGGAAAATTGAAAGATATTTTCGGGACTTTCTTTGGGCCTCTATGTAGGACAGCCATGGTATTTATTTGTTGACTTGGGATATTGTATGTTTGCTGATTAGGGATGAAGGGCTTGGGATTCAGTGACTGATTATCAGAAGGGAGGCTTTGATTGCTCGGCATGCTACTCATTTTTACTTGATCCACACTGTATATGGAGCTCCTTTGTGCATGCCAAATATGGTGATTGGACTCCTACTAGGAATTTTCAGTCTACCCATGGCTATTCTTTCTTCCAGAAAGAGGTCTGTCGGGATGCTCCGGTTATCCTGGACAGCATCTCGTGGATGATTGGTGATGGTTCTGTTGGGAAACGCGGAATACCCCCAAGATCACGGCTATAGCGTATATGAGTAATACAAAAAAATTTTACCGTTCTAATCAATGAGTACAAGATCATACCTTCAGATTTGAACTTTGGAACACTTTGATTCGATTGCTCGACCTCAACCTTTTAGCCTTCCGCCGTATTTCCAAAAATACCTTCCTTCTCTCACAAGATGGTGGGATCTCTTGGCCGTCCTAGGGTTTCTTGTTTTTCTTTCTCCAAAAACGTTCTCAAAACCTTAACCCTAGCAACCAACTGAGAGGATATTTATAGTGCTACAACAGGGACCAATAGGCAAATATGAAAAGGACTTCCCACGTAATTAAATCTCCCAATCCTACCCCGGGTTAGGATTCAATTACGTAAATTATAATTCATTCCACTAAAGAATTATAATTGTACTCCTAATCATATTCGAATTTATATTTTTGAGCCTTTAATATTAAATACTTATTATCTTCCCACGTTAAGATTATAGATATCCACCAATTAAATTTAATTACTGACAATATAATTTAATTAGCTTTTATTATCCTTGAGACCTATCCACTTAACTTATTTGATGTATCGGATTCAAAATCCACTTGCAAGATTTGATACAATCAAAACTTATAAGCTTCCTCAAGGGGATATCATCAATCCAATTTATCAGGACGTGGTTTCCTTCAACTATTAATATTCACCATATATATAATGTTATTGCCCAACCCACTGAGTTTATTGACTCATATAGAATCTCACTCTATGTGTAATCAAAGCAATAATCACTACATACACGTGTTTAGAAATAGAATTCGGATTAAGAGCATAAGTAATCATAATATTCATGAGTTTTAAATTATTTTATAAAGTCAGTATAAAATAATTAACTCAACTGGGTCCTGTTCAATACACACAAAGTGTACTAGCACAAATAGTTAGAATAAATCATTCCCCGTAGTCAAGACAGACCTACTAAAAATTTGTGCTACAGTTCTACTGATGGTGTGTCCAATTCCATCTAAAACTGTGAACAATAAACTTGTATTCCAAAAGAACCGATGATCTAGTCTTCTGTGTGTAAGCCGTACTCTACACACTAGATCAAATACTCTTTGTAAATACTAGACACATGCACATATATAGTAAATGGCACACATTGCTCAAAATGAATTCTTATTAAAATATAAAGACATAACATAAAGCATATCTTTTAGTCTATATCTCTATCAGGTTCTTCTGTCGATGTTGTTCAGGATACGTGGATTACAGATATTTTCTTGTCCCGATGGCCTACATTTGTTAGCATTAATGTACCTAACAGAATAAGAGTTAATGCTTTGATTACCTATGATCATTCTGCCTGGCTTACATCCATGGTGTCTCGCTTCTTTGGTGAGAAGCTCTCTCATCGGATCCTCTCTATTCTTCTCATATCGGGCCATATCTCTGACATCAGACTATGGAGATCTTGTATGTCTAGTACTTCTATCAGATACCTCATGGATATTTTTAGGCCACAGCCTCAGCACATGAAGGATGCGATGTGGATTTGGCAGCTTTCCATCCATCCCAGAATTAGGCTCTTTATTTGGAAGCTTTTGTGGGACTATCTTCCTACATGCTTTCTGCTCTCTAGGAGGGGCATATCCATTCAGCCTACCTACCCATTATGCGATATGGAGGAGGATACTGTTGATCATGCTATCTTCACCTGCCCCAGAGTAACATGGATATGGCCATCTATGGGATGACACCTATGGGAGGGGGGTATTGGTCCTTAGCGGGTTTCTTTCCTGCACTTTCTTCATTAGGACATTCAAAGAGGTAATCGGTACCAGGGTGCTACTTTGGCTTACCTAACTTATCAGATCTGGTTATCTCGAAATCTGCTTATTTTCGTTGACAAGAATGTCTCTCCCCATAGGATAGTAAAGAAAGCTATCTCTTTATCTGCTGAGTACACATTTTATCACTCTGGGTTTAATTCTGATAGTCCTAGCCTATGGGGCTTCTCAGCTGCCTCGATAGTGCATCGACATACGGTCTTTATCTCTTGAGAACCCCCACCTTCAGGATTTATCAAAATTAACTTCGATAAAAGAGTTCGAGGTAGACATGTAGGCTCGGCCTTTGTTATTCATGGATTTGATGGAGCCATGTTGGTGGCAGAGGGTTTCAATCTTCTTGACTCCTTCATTCCTTTTGCTAAACTTTATGCGGCTTGGGCTAGCATCTCCTACGCCATTCGTATCCCTGGTGCCCATTGTCTCTTTATCGAGGGCGACTCTCTTAGTGCCCGTGACCACTTGCCAACTAACCCCTTAATCCAGATTATTTGATCGATCCTTTAGGAGGCACTCAGAGTCCAGATTAGACATGTCTACCGAGAAGCCAACTCAACAGCCAACTGGGCTGCTGCCTCTGTGGCCTATCACTTCGGATTCTGGAGCTGGAAGCAGGGAGACCATTGCCCTTATGTACTTAAGTAAATTTTATTTTCTGACATATTAGGTTTGACTCACGCCAGAATGGTATGATTACCCGCCTGTACCAAAAAAAAAATGGGGGCACTATAATAATAGTATTGCACAGTTGCATGATCTTTTAATTTTTAGTACATTTTGCTATATTTATTCTAGAAGGACTTAAATTATCCTTTTTGCTTTTTTTTTTAGTAAAAAGGAAAGAGTACAGGCAAGATGGATTTCAAAGGTACATGCAAGGTGATCTTCTAACTATAATTTGCTAGTATATTTTACTATTGTTAATTATGCCACGAGATTTTGATGAATAGAAAAAAAATGTAATGAGATGAAAGGTTAGTTAACTCTAAAATGGAAGAGATTAAGTGAAAGTTGCATAAAGTAAAGGTATTAAACATATTTATTATGATTTCCATTCATTAACAAGAGCTAACGAAATCAGCATGAGATAATTCATGAATTAGGAATTAGTAAACAATTTATTATACATATTTTTCTTGGAACTCAACATTATTTTTCTGCTCATTTTCTAAAGCCGATGGTCTTCACCAACTTATATGGAAATATGTAACTTAGAATGTGCTTGTTTTTATTATCACTCAATAAAAACATATTTGGTTCTCATTATTTTTAAAAAATAAATATTTTCATAGGTAAAAAATAAAAAAATTAAAATGCATATTATAAACATTACAACTATATTGTAAAAAGATGCTTTCTCATGTGTGAGGGCTTTTTTTTTTTTGACATCAAATTTTTTCTTTAGATCTGTTGGGGGGTAAAATCAACATTGCATTAATATCCGTGCGAGGCGGGTAAGGCCGACCTCTTCCATAGCTCGGCCTTTTCGGGCTTCCGTAGCTCGGCTCCTTCCGGGCTTCCGTAGCTCAGTTCCTTTCCGAGCCTCCCTAGCTTGGCCCTTCCGAGCTTCCGTAGCTCGGCTCCTTTCCGAGCCTCTATGGCTCGGCCCTTCCGGGCTTCCCCAGCTCAGCCCTTCCGGGCTTCCGTAGCTCGGCTCCTTCCGAGCTTCTCTAGCTCGGCCCTTCCGAGCCTCCATAGCTCGGCCCTTCCGGGCTTCCCTAGCTCGGCCCTTTCGGGCTTCCATGGCTCGGCTCCTCCCCGAGCTCTTGTAGCTCGCTTCCCTCCGAGTCTCCGTGACCCGGCTTCATCAAGCGATCCACAACCTAATACCTACCTCCACGGAACCTGACGCGGGAGAGCCCAGACTTGCCAGAACGACGTCCTAGATAAGGAATCATATCGAGACGTGGCCTAGGGCCTATCATAACTGCCCCGGGTCTACTCGACCAGATCTCAAGACATCAAGATGCTCTCCCAGCCATCGATCCCCTAACATACAGGGTACGGATTCCACGGCCCCATAGCGGCTTGATTCTATCCACCTCCGTATCCTAACAACCTCTGAACCTTCCAGAAGACGCTCAAGGTCCAGATGACAGTCTATAAATTGGACACCCCCAGATTCCCTCAGGTACGCATCTCCTTACGCAGACACACGCATCTTTTTGGCACACTCATATGTGCGCTCTCACCCTCACGGCCCTCTCTGGCGGCTCGTTGGTGCTCTTGCCCTCTGGAGCTCTCGATTGGCCATCCTCGGAGAGGTCTCCCGGAGAGATCCACCTCCCCATTATCTGGTTGATCGCCGATTTCTTCTCCACTGACTTGAGCATCGGAGGGTCTTCCGCGGAGGGCCAACCCCAACGCCTCTTGTGTGAGGACTTTTTGTGCAGGTCCGCCCCCTCTTCCCTGGAGATCGATCGCGCCCGAGTCGGAGGACGGATCCCGGCGGCAACAGATTGGCGCTAGAGGAAGGGTCCTCAAGTCCCATTAAAACTTGAAAAGAGGAGATAAGGATCAAAATCCAGAGCAGAACCTCTCTAATGGCCAACCAGAGAAGAGCAACCTCGGAAGCCCAAGATCAGGCCGCTTCCCAGAGGCCAGATCCGACGAGCGGTGTAGTGCCGCAGCCACCACCAGCCGAAACCCCATCACCGCCCGCTATCCCAGTGACCCAGGACTAGTTCACTACACTGGTCCAACAAGTCCAGGCTCTTACCCACCTAGTTCAAGAGCGCCTTGCACCTCCCCCTGCTTCGCACCTTCAGAAGGAGGCGGCGATTTCTTCTTCACCGGCGACCTCCTCCTCTGATCCGCACGAATCCGCGGATCCCCCACATCGGCCTAGGGGGGACAAACCAGTCCCATGAGGCGGTTATGACATAGATCCTCCCAGATCTCGGCGAGCCTGATCCCTCTCCCCGATGACATCTCACCATGACTCAACACCATCCTTGCGATTCTCACGCCCGGCTCCTCCTTTGACCGGCGAAGAAGAGATCCGTCGATAGATTCAGGAGATGCGTCAGGAGCTGGACGCCGCCAAGCAGGCCCATCCGCCCCAGCTCAAGGCGGAATAGGGCATCCCTTTCTCTAAGAGGATCATGGAGGAAGTGATTCCCTCCCATGTCAAGTTACGGCCGTTGAACCCTATCATGGCTCTTCCGACCCGGATGACCATCTCAGCAGCTTCCGATCGATTATGATGTTCCATGGAGCATCTGATGCGGTCCTCTGTCGCGCCTTCCCCTCCACCCTCAGAGGATCCGACCGAACCTGGTTCAATGCTTTGAAGCCAGATTCCATTGATTCATTCGACGAGCTGAGCCACCTTTTCATTGGCCAGTTCGTCAGCAGCCACCGCCACCGACGGAGATCTGACTCCCTCTCCGAAGTCAAGCAGAGAGAGGGGGAGTCCTTGAGGAATTACCTTGGCCGTTTCAATAAGGCCATGTTGGAAGTGGACCACCTTAATCATGAGGTGGCCATGTCTGCTTTGGCGGGGGGAGTTTCGAAGGAAAGCGACTTCTACCTAGCAATGGAGGTCAGCTACCCCCCAGCCTATCTGATATGATGGCCCTGGCGGACAAGTACGCGAGGGTCGAGGAATCACGGAGAATTGCCCGCGCTGAGCAGGCAAAGAAGCAGGAGCCCAAAGTCCCCGACAGGCATCATCCCGCCCGGCGGCCAAGTCCGCCTTGCCGCCAGAGAGTCCCTCCGCTGCCGCCAAAGAATCGTTCCCGGAGTCCTCCTAGGTGATTTGATCGCTATACCCCACTGACTGTGCCCCGGGCGCAAATCCTTATGGAGATAGAGCGCCAGCTTCCCCGACCGGTGCCTCTCCGAGGGAACCCGACCTGAAGAGATCCCGCCAAGTATTGCCGCTACCACAGGGAGCACGGTCATGACACTGAAGAATGCTGGCAGCTGAAGAATGAGATTGAGAGGCTGATTCGACGGGGATGACTGGATCAGTTTAGGAGGGCGCCCGAGTCGCAACAACAAGGAGGTGACCACCAGCCCGAGCTCCAACAACCTCCTCCTCCACTAAATCCGCCTGTGATTGGTCGCATTAACATGATCGAGGAGGCCGGCGGATCGAGTCCCAGAGGCGACGGTGATGGATCAGTGCCAAAGAAGGCACAGACGGGCGAGCTCTCCTTCTCCGATGATGATCTTCTTGGGATACAGCTCCCCCATGATGACACACTAGTTGTATCCCTTAATTTGAACAACTATGATGTAAGCCAAATCCTAGTTGATAGTAGAAGTTCGGTAAATGTTTTGTACCTCGGTGTGTTTGCTAGGATGAAATTACTCATAGAAAATCTTCGAGCCGTGGATTCCACCTTAATGGGATTCACAGGCGACATCGTGGTCCCGGAAGGGGTCGTCACCCTGACGGTCCGCGCGGAACCTGGCCCCTTGTGACCATTGTTCAGACAGACTTCCTAGTGACCGACCTCAGATCCCCCTACAATGCAATATTCGGCAGGCCCAGTCTGATGTCCCTCAAGGCAGTTGTCTCCATCCCGCACCTATCCATGAAGTTTCCCACCGAACGAGGAATTGGAGTTGTTCAGGGAAGCTAGGCCATGGCTCAGCAGTGCTTTGTTACAAGCCTACAATCTAGAATGCCAGAGGTTGATGGGCTAGATGCTCGCGAGGACTTCGCCGAACAAAGGGGAGAACCGGCGGAGGAATTAGAGGAGGTACCGCTGGACGAAGCTCGACCCGACCGAACCATCAAAATCGGGTCGCTGCTCAAAGAGAGCCTCGACACAGATTGATCGGTTTCCTCCGAAGTAATGCTGACATCTTCGCCTGGTCCGCCTCCGACATGCCAGGGATCAGCCCCGAGGTTCTCGTCCATCATCTCAATGTGGACGAGATGCACCGGCCGGTTAAGCAGAAGAAGAGAAGCTTCGCCCCAGAGCGACAAAAGGCCATTGAGGAAGAGGTAGACAAACTCATCAAGGCCAATTTTATCCGAAAGGTAAATTACCCGAGCTGGCTGTCAAATGTCGTTATGGTGAAAAAGTCGAACGGCAAATGGAGAATCTGCATCGACTTCACCGACCTCAACAAGGCCTGCCCGAAGGACAGTTTCCCCCTCCCTCGGATCGACCAGCTCGTGGACACCACCTCAGGCCACCAGATGCTGTCATTCATGGACGCCTATTCCGGCTACAATCAGATCCGAATGGCCCCTGAAGATGAAGAAAAGACCGCCTTCATAACCGACCGAGGTACTTACTGTTACCGCGTTATGCCTTTTGTCTTAAAAATGCAGGTGCCACCTACTAGAGGCTGGTCAACAAAGTGTTCAAGGAGCAGATCGGCTGGAATATAGAGGTGTACGTGGACGACATGCTGGTTAAAAGCAAGGAGGCTTCACGACATGTTGAAGACCTCGCGGAGAGCTTCACCACGCTACGCAAGTACGGATGAGACTCAACCCAACCAAATGTGCCTTCGGCGTCAACTCGGGAAGTTCCTCGGCTTCATGGTCTCCCAGCGAGGTATTGAAGCCAACCCCCAGAAAATTCAAGCTCTCCAACAAATGGCGCCCCCGGCATCTGTCAAAGAGGTCCAGCGCCTAACCGGGAGAATAGCGGCCCTAAACCGCTTCGTGGCGCGGTCGGCCGAGAGATGCCTCCCCTTCTTCAAAACTCTCCGATCGGCTAAAAACTTCCAGTGGACTCCCGAATGTCAAAGGTCATTTCAAGATCTCAAGAAGTACCTCGGCTCGCCCCTGCTCCTCAGCAGTCCGACCCCAGGAGAGACCCTATTCTTGTACCTAGCTGTTTCGGAAGGTGTAGTCTGCTCGGTGCTGATCAAGGAAGAAGGCAAAGTCCAAAAGCCGATCTACTATGTCAGCAGGCTGCTCCGCGATGCGGAGATGAGGTACAGCAGAATTGAGAAGATGGTGCTGGCCTTAATCACCTCAGTTCGAAAGCTGCGCCGTACTTTCAAGCACATTCCGTGATGGTCCTGACAGACCAACCTATCAAGGCGGTAGTCCACCGTCCCGAGACATCGGAAAGAATGACCAAATGGGCGTCGAGCTAAGTGAGCATGACATACACTTCCAGCCTCGCCCAGCCATCAAAGCTCAGGTGCTGGCCGACTTCCTTCTCGAATGTACCATCCCGGAGGACGGTTCTACCCCAGACTCCCCCGAGGAACCAAAAGCTAGAGCCCGGTGGCTCCTCCATATCGACGGATCATCTAATGCCCATCGCTCCGGTGCGGGCCTAGTTCTTACCAGTCCAGAGGGGATAACCTTTGAATATGGCATCCGATTCTCCTTCCCGACCTCCAACAACGAAGCCGAGTACGAAGCCCTGTTAGCCGGCCTCTGAATTGCCTGCAACTTGAAGGTGGAGAAGCTCAGTGCCTTCATCGACTCTCAGCTGGTAGTCGGCCATGTTCGGGGAGAATTTGAGGCCCGGGAGCCGAACATGATTCGATATCTCCAGGAGGTATGGATCCTACTTCCCCATTTTGCTGAATTCAAAATTATTCAGATTCCTAGATCTGAGAACGCCCACGCCGACCTACTTTCCCGACTGGCAACCGTGGAAACGATGGATGCCTAGCAAAAATTCCACCTGGAGACTTTGGAAAAGCCTAGCACGCGGAGGCCGACCGGATAATGCAAGTTGAGGCCGAACCATCTTGGTTCGACCCTATCCTTAAATACCTCAAAGAAGGATCACTCCCGTCCGACCGAAGAGAAGCTAGAAAGCTGAGGCTGCAGGCCACTCATTACGTATTGGTTGACCACCAGCTTTACAAACGATCTTTTTCCATGCCGCTGCTCAGATGCCTTCACCCGTCCGAAGCAGATTATGCTCTGCACAAGGTACATGAAGGGATTTGCGGCAACCATTTGGGAGGTCGGTCCCTATGCCACAAAGTGCTACGACAAGGCTACTACTGGCCGACCATGCAGAAAGACGCAGACGACCTAGTCCGAGCCTGCGACCCCTGCCAGAGGCATTCGAGCATCCAAAGGCTCCCTTCCGCCAAGCTAATTTCCATATCCTCCGCTTGGCCCTTCGCCAAATGGGGGATGGACATCCTCGGCCCATTCCCGCTTGCCACAGGACAGCGGAAATTTCTATTTGTCGCCATTGACTACTTCACCAAATGGGTCAAGGCGGAAGCAGTTGCACAGATTACCGAAGCCCGGGCCAGAGATTTTGTTTGGAGGTCTATCATCTGCCGATTCGGCCTCCCACATACCATAATCACTGACAACGGCAAGCAGTTTGACAACTCCAAATTCTGCCAGTTCTGTGAGGAATATGGAATCCGTCACTACCTTACTTCGGTCGGACACCCACAAGCCAACGGAGCGGCCGAAGTGACCAACAGAACCCTCCTCTAGGGAATCAAAGCTCGCCTCTCCAGAGCCCAAGGCAGGTGGGCGGACGAGCTACATCATGTCTTATGGGCCTACCGCACAACCCCAAGAATCCCGACAGGCAAAACCCCTTTTCGAATGGCTTTTGGTACAGAGGCCGTTATCCCTGTGGAAGTCGGCCTCCCATCATTGCGGGTGGAAAGCTACTCAGAGGAAGCTAGCAACGAACAGCTCCGCACCAACCTCGACTTGGTGGAAGAAATTAGGGAGAAGGCCCGGATTAGAATGGCTGCTTATCAACAAAGGGTGGCCCGTTACCACGCTTCTAGGGTCAAAGGGAAGGCCTTCCTACCCGGCGACCTTGTCCTCCGAAAGGCCTCTGTTTCTAAGCCGCTGGAACAAGGAAAGCTGGCGCCAAACTGGGAGGGCCCGTACCAAGTAGCGGAGATCATCGGACCGGGAACCTACAAGCTACAAGATCTGGATGGAAATCCATTCCCCGGACGTGGAATTCGGACAATCTCCGAAAATATTATCAATAGGATACGTCCTCTTCAAATTTATTTTCATATGTCTCCTTATATCTTCCTGTCGGCACATTTTCCTCAATGCAAATCATTATGCACTACATCGCCAAAAATTGCAAAAAGAAACAGATGCTGCTTACCAATCCTCGGCACGACCGAGTTCCTTGTCTGGACAGGAATCTCCGAACCTTGGCAGGGCCAAGTAAAATATTCTCTGAACCTCGGCAGGGCCGAGCAACAAAATCTCCGAACCTTGGCAGGGCCAAGTAAAATATTCTCCGAACCTCGGTTAGGCCGAGCAACAAAATCTCTGAACCTTGGCAGGGTCAAGTAAAATATTCTCCGAACCTCGGCTGGGCCGAGCAACAAAATCTCCAAACCTTGGCAGGGCCAAGTAAAATATTCTTCGAACCTCGGCTGGGCCGAGCAACAAATTCTCCGAACCTTGGCAGGGCCAAGTAAAATATTCTCCGAACCTCGGCTGGGCCGAGCAACAAAATCTCCGAACCTTGGCAGGGCCAAGTAAAATATTCTCCGAACCTCGGCTGGGCCGAGCAACAAAATCTCCGAACCTTGGCAGGGCCAAGTAAAATATTCTCCGAACCTCGGCTGGGACGAGCAACAAAATCTCCGAACCTTGGCAGGGCCAAGTAAAATATTCTCCGAACCTCTGCTGGGCCGCACAACAAAATCTCCGAACCTTGGCAGGGCCAAGTAAAATATTCTCCGAACCTCGGCTGGGCCGGGCAACAAAATCTCCGAACCTTGGCAGGGCCAAGTAAAATATTCTTCGAACCTCGGCTGGGCCGAGCAACAAAATCTCCAAACCTTGGCAGGGCCAAGTAAAATATTCTCCAAACCTCGGCTGGGCCGAGCAACAAAATCTCCGAACCTTGGCAGGGCCAAGTAAAATATTCTCCGAACCTCGGCTGGGCCGAGCAACAAAATCTCCGAACCTTGGCAGGGCCAAGTAAAATATTCTCCGAACCTTGGCTGGGCCGAGCAACAAAATCTCCGAACCTTGGCAGGGCCAAGTAAAATATTCTCCGAACCTCGGCTGGGCCGAGCAACAAATTCTCCAAACCTTGGTAGGGCCAAGTAAAATATTCTTCGAACCTCGGCTGGGCCAAGCAACAAATTCTCCGAACCTTGGCAGGGCCAAGTAAAATGCTCTCCGAACCTCAGCAAGGCGGAGTAAAAATTTCTTCGGGGTAAAACGCCGGCTGAAAGCCAAAGTACGTAGACCCCAATCAAGACCAAGGGACTTCCGACTAGCCCCCGAAAATCCTGCCGGTTTAAAACAAAGCACGCTGAGCAAAAAACCGTCGGCACACAAAAGAAAGGGCCCCTTTAAGCCCCGCGTAATCGGCCAAAAGCCCCGAGCAGAGCCAAGGAATGCCCCCTCTGCTAAGATCTTTGGGTAACGCCCCTATAACCCATCGATCAAAGCATCTACTTCGATGCGTGAACCAGTGGAACCACGCCGACTCCCTAACTATTATGCAAATGACATGTTTAAAAGAAGACTCTCGAGAAATAAAGATTATAGCTTCTTTGTATTAATCCAAGAGGAGGGGAGCACACGAAAAGAGGCAAGAAAAGTGGAAGCACAAAATGAAAATAGCCGAAACCCTAAGTCAAGGGTCGGAGTCGCTTCCGGAGGCCAGCAGGCCCTCCAAGCGCTCGGTGAGGTCAGCCACCTGCTGGCATAGCGATTCGACCTCCTCCCTCTGCTGGTCTATCACCCGGCGCAGGGCCTCGGCCTCCTTGGTCGTGACGTCCATATATTCCTCTACGACCCCACAAGCTGCTGATTACTTGTGAGGGCCGACGCCAGGCCCAATCCATCGACGGTAACGGAGGTACGCCTCCCCTCCGATTGAAGCAGGTCATTGAGCGAGGTGCGTAGCTCACTAGATGATCGTCCTGGAACGGCCATTGTTTCAAAACTTGAACCGAGGGATGGCTGAGACCGATACCCCTCGGTCATATTTATACTCGCTGGACAGATATCTCAGTCGGTCGCGCCATAGCCGCCGACCCGTAAGAGCTTGCCACGTGTCATCATTTCAAAGGCTGCAAAATCCGAGGTTCCACACCCCATCCCGAGTAAGATCGGTAAGTGTGGACTAATTGATCGGGAATTCCCCCGATCAGACTACCTTCCGGTCTGCCGCCCCCAGTAATAGATGCACACAGCGTTTCCCCAAGCTCCCTCTTCGGGAAGAATAGAGGGAAAAAGTCCAGCATCCGGCCAATAACCTGCCCCCTCGGGAAGAGTAGCGTCACCAAACGCCGCATAGACATAGCACCGTGGCCCACAATGACAACTGAATCGCCCCCTTGAGCCAAAATCTCCGAACCTTGGCAGGGCCAAGTAAAATATTCTCCGAACCTCGGCTAGGCCGAGCTAAAAATTCTCCGAACCTCGGCTGGGCCGAGCTAGATATTCTCCGAACCTCGGCTGGGCCGAGCGACAAGTTCTCCGAATCTCGGTTGGGCCGAGCGGTAATCTCTCCGAACCTCGGCTGGGCCGAGCTAAAAATTCTCCGAACCTTGGCAGGGCCAAATAAGATGTTCTCCGAACCTCGGCTGGGCCGAGCGACAAGTTCTTCGAGTCTCGGCAGGGCCGAGCAACAGTACCTCCGAACCTCGGCTGGGCCGAGCTAAAAATTCTCCGAACCTTGGCAGGGCCGAGTAAAATATTCTCCGAATCTTGGCCGGGCCGAGCGACAGTTTCTCCGAACCTCGGCTGGGCCGAGCCAAAAATTCTCCGAACCTCGGCTGGGCCGAGCTAAAAATTCTTCGAACCTCGGCTGGGCCGAGCTAGATATTCTCCGAATCTCGGTTGGGCTAGGCAACAAGTTCCCTGAACCACTACGGGAAAAGGCACAGGTTCTTCAAGCTTCGACAAGGCCGACCCACGAACATTCGAGCTCCTATAAGAGCAAGATGCGAAAATTTCAAGTTTCGGACTGAAATAAGGAACGTGTTTCGCCGAATGATCCCCGAACCGTCGCTCGCGAACCTCAGTTAGTTTGGATGGCACAGGATCCTCATCTAATGATAAGCGGAACGCCTTTGTACCCCACAAACAGCAATGACAACAAATTCGGCACAAAAAAAAGATAGAGGTTGAAAAAACAAAACATAACTCTCTTTATTGCCAGTCGAGATCGATTACAAATGCCCCAGAGGCGTTACAAGAACATCGAAATACATAAAGTAAGGACGAGTACAAAACTCGGGCAACTGCTCCAAAGCAGACCTAGGCAACTGTGATGCTCCGACATCCGGATCGACAAATCAGGCAAACCACGAAACGGTTAGCCCGCCTGGACGGTCGACAAAGCTGACCCTCCATGGCTCCCACCGAATAAAGAGATTCAGAAGGTGGCACGGCCCGTGGATGCTGATTCTGAGGACTTGGACGAACCAGCCCGCTCCCCTAGGAGGGGGTGCTGGATCACAGGCCGCTGCCCGACCGAGAAGCTCGGGGACCATCGGACCCCGGTTGCTCCCATTTTCTCCACCCCGTGGCAAGGATTCCCCTCAGAAAAGGGATGGGAATCCATGCCAGCGAAAGAGGGAGAATCTGTGCGTGCTACGGGGGTGTCGATACACTTCCTACCGTAAGCCCCCCCGTAACAGGCCGCAAAGGTCACACGGGAAGAGTATATGTGCGCTCCCCGTGTGATCTCTGCGCCCCCTATGTACGCTCTCCATGTGATCTCCGGGACTCATCCCCTAAGGGCGAGCCACTATTCAGCAGCTCCTTCATCGCCCCAACTATCCGGAGGCGAAAGGCTTGCAAGAGAAAAGCCCGGTCCTCCCACTCCCAACAACAGAAAAATGGGCATGATGAAAGTTCTAATAGGAAAGAAACTTTGGGGATAACCAAACATGCCCCTCTTCTCCCCTTTTTATAGGCAGAAATGAGCCGAAAAAAGCTAGCCAAGCTGTAAGCCCCGAGATTTGTACGTCTGGCCCGTACATCCATGTGGCCCCTTAGGATAGGCGCAACGCCCCATTGTGCGCCGAGCCCACTGCCCAAATCGAGGCGCATGTGGAGATCTCCTCCTGATCCCGAATCACGGTCATTAAATACAGGAGATCGCCCACCAGCACTTCGAAAACTGGCAGACTCAAAATATTGTCCTTCGAAAATAATGTCCTCCAATGGTAAGCGGCTGCGTACGCAGTACGATGAGACGACCTGCATGGGAAAAGAGCATCTTTCGAAAAGCCGCAGAGCAGCTTTATGTTCCCCAGAGCGCCGTATCATCAGTTTCGATGAAATAAAAACTGAATCGCCTGCAGGACAGCAGGGCATTGGCAGAATGGCAGAAAGCGCGAAGGCCTATCTTCCTCGTCGGCACCAGCCGACCTATTTTGCTCGTCGGCCCTAGCCGACCTATTTTGCTTGTCGGCCTTAGCCGACCTATCCTGTTCGTCGGCCCCAGTCGACCTATCTTGTTTGTTGACCCCAGCCGACCCATTTCGCTCGTCGGCCCTAGCCGACCCATTTTGCCCGTCGGCCCCAGCCGATCTGTCTTGTTCGTCGGCTCCAGCCGACCTATTTTCGCTCGTCGGCCCCGGTCGACCCATATCGCCTGTCGGCCTTAACATATCTATTCTGTCAGTCGGCCCATACCAACTGGACCAGACTGCTTCCCAATTCATCGGTCAAGGCCGCCGCCCTGCTTCGGGCCAAACCAATGCATTCCTTCAATCCTGGAATGAGGATGACCTAAGAGTATCGCCGAACCATAAGTCGCTCGCGATTGAGGCAAGACTAGACGACAACGAGGCCACGCAAGAAAGGCACTTAATGGAAATAGGAAACTCTTTTATTAAGAAACGTCAGACAGACTTCTAAAAGACAAAATACAAGAATGGACTCTAAGAGCCGGGAACCACATCGGTTTTGGAGGAGCTCTCGGTTACATCCCCAGAAGTGTGACTAGGCTCACCCCTCTCCAACACCTTCGCCCCTTCAACGGCAGTTTGAGACCGCCCCTCAGAAATTACGGCTTCGCCGGAACCCGGGACAACACCAGGGTCAGTGTCTGAGACGTCGATATACTCGTCCTCTTCTTCCCCCTCGGACTCACCCTCATCAGGAGTTTCAGCATCCAGAAAAGAGAGATCCCATTTCGGATGCTCACTGGATATCTTCTCTTTGCATTCCTGCTTCCCAAGTTGGAAGGCGCCAACACTGATAGCATCCTGCCTCCCCTTGAGTATGGCGAGCTGCTTGGTGGCCTCAGCAGCCTGTCTCTCAGCCTCTGTGACTTGGGCCCGCAGAATGATATTTTGTTTCCTGAACTCGCCGGCCCGCGTCTCGATTTCTGAGCTCTTGTTGCGGCTGGACACAAGCTCGCCTTGAAGAGCCCGAACCTCCAACTCCAACTTCGCCATCTGAAAAAGCCAAAGTCAGTCGGCATCACAAGAGACCAGCAGAATAAGCTAAAAGGGGGGGGGGGGGGGAAATGAGATCGTACCTCCTCCTCCCGTCTAGCCAACTTTTTGGCCATCTCCTCAGCCTCGCCCCTGGCTCTTGTCCTATCAGCCCCGACCAGCTCGACTCTCTCCTGCAGATTATTGATCCTCGACTGTTTGGCTCCGATTTCCTCCTGGGCTTGGGACAGCTCATTGTTCACTCGAGCTATCACCCCTTGTTGCCATTTAGCGCCCTCCCTCAAGTGGGCAATTTCACTATCACGGCGCTTCAGTCGCTCCTCCACCTCGTCGAGCATCCTAGTCAAACGCTTCCTCTCGTCGGCAGCTTCCTTCCCCAGCCGACCCATACTCTCGCTATGTTCTCTGCATCGCCTTCACCTCCGCGGAATGTTTCGACTCGATTCTGGCCAGCTCCAAGCATGCGTTGTCATTCTTCGCCAGGAGTTCCTGCAACTCCTTCACCCTGCGCTTTTGCTTGGACACCTCGGCCAGGGCGACCTGGTGTGCCGCCCTTATTCCCTTCAAGCTCCTATCAGCCATATCCATAAGCTCTTTGAACTTCTCAGACACCTTCAGTCGTGATCAAAGCTTGGCATTATCCTTCCTGGCCTGAATGCTGGCCCCCATCGCCAAACTCAGACGCCAGCACATCGCCCGAGAAAGCAAAACGCTCTACAAGACAAAAGATGAATAAAAACCCACGATGGGGTCACTCAGGAGACATCTACCGCACAAAAGAAATAACTTACCCGCGAGGCATAGGCCCGAGTCATCCTCATCAGGGTCGTATTATCGATGTTGGGAAGGAGATGGATACTCTTGGCCATGCCTTGCTGACCGAACGCGGCATCGACCAGCTCCAAGTCCGTGAACTTGTCCGTCGAAGGATCCGCACCCGGATACAAGGCCGACCTCATTAAGGCAGAAAATGCCTCCTCAACACCAGCGCTCGAACTGCTGGGTTGACCGTCCCCGCCTGAGGGACCGACCTGGGCAACCTCCGTCTGAGAGGTCCCCAACTTCCCAGCCTCCTCTATCAAGGCCCTGGCTTGGACTTCTTCGGATAATTCGGCTAGCCCAAACTCCAGCCTCCCCAAAATCTTTTTCGAGGGAGCTCCCAATGCGGGACTCTCACCTTGCTGCATCCCCTCCTCCAACGCATCCTTCCCGGTTACCGCCACCTGCATCTCCTCCGCGGACTCCCCCGAAGCCTCGGTCTGGCCCGCTTCTTGATCCATCAAGGGCGGTCCGACCTCGCTACTACCAGACTTCCCTGCAGAGAGACCAAGAGGGGGCTCTCCCTGAACCTCCTCGGCTGCAGCCATCCCATCTCCCTCTCCTACTGGAGCCGGTGGCGATCCCGCGGGGACAGCAGGCTCCTCAGCAACAACCGCCTCCCCCAAATCTGCCGCTGGTTCCTCTTTCAAGGGAGACGCAGTCGGACGAGCCAACGGAGCCTCGTCCGAGCTGTCCGATATCTCCAACACGAGAGGGCCGAGGGCCACAACCGTTCTCCCTGGATCCTCCTTCGCCCTCGGCAATCCTGCCATAACCACCCCGGTATCCGGTGGGCTTCTTGCGGAGATATGGGCCCTTTTCTCAGGCCTGCCACTATCCGCGCCACTGCTCTCCCCGGGGCGCTTTCCTCTCTTCCTCTTGGAGATGCTCGTCAAAGCCGACCTCTGGGCTGAAGGAACAAAACATACACGATCAGATCCAAGCACATTCATCGAGAAAACGCACAGCAAAAAATTTAAAAGAGGAGATTCACCTTGCGGGTCCAGGGGGCTGAAACCCTGCTGCAAAGAGGGCCCCCTCCGATAGCAGGTCGTTAGCCAAAAACACGCGGCCATTGCGAAGGACGTCCAAATCCCTTTCCTCCTGTGCTGACAAAACTGGATGCGTCTCTGCATCCCTAGCAAAGTTTCCCCATTTCCGAGGGAAGCCGGATCCAATGTTCCCCTCTACAATAACGAACCGGCTCTTCCATCCCTTGATGGAAGATGGCTTATCCGCAATGACGTTGAAAGATCTCCGGGGTCCAATGTAGGGCCACTCCGATTTCCTCCCAGGAATCAAATGGTAGCAGGCGCGAAAAAGGGGGAGAGTAGCGATGATCTGAATCTAGTGGCACATTGAAATAAATTCGATGATGCTCCGCCAACTGTTCAGGGCCACCATCGCCGGGCAGATGTTATAGTGGGTCATTATCTCCTTCACCAAAGGATGGAGAGGGAAATGAAAGCCCTCCTTCAAACTGTCTTCATAAATGAAGACCCCGGACTCCAAATCTTGCGAGACCCTATCCTCGGGCTCCAGCACCCGCAGAACGACATCTGAGGGCATGCCGTACCATTGGTGGATCCTCCCCAAATCCTCAGCTGCAATCTTCGAAACCACATTGTCAGGGCTCATCGCCATCTCAATTGAGGGAAGAAATACCAGGCGGGACGACGAGAGTCGAGGAGGACAAAAGGCCAAACTTTTCAAAAAATAAGATGAGAGGATGCTACGAACGTGCACACATATATATAGTACGTCCATCGCCTTGCTTCCCCACTAAGGAAGCCGCCTTGAGGAGATCGAGCATCTCACCCGAGGCGTTCGAAATCGCCTCGACAAACGCCCGATCGATCGGGATTCACGACGTGGCGTAATCCTAACCATCACTTTCGAAGGAGCCTTAGCCCTGAAGGCAGTATGGCCCTGTCGCATTAATTAGGGCATCATTGCACGAGCTGTCTAAACCAAGACGTCCCATCCGAGATGCGCCATTTGAACTTGTACTCCCTATGCCCGAACCTACGCTTCGAACTAGGGAGTGGAGGGCATGTGTTGGGGGGTAAAATCAACATTGCATTAATATCCGTGCGAGGCGGCTAAGGCCGACCTCTTCCATAGCTCGGCCTTTCCGGGCTTCCGTAGCTCGGCTCCTTCCGGGCTTCCGTAGCTCGGTTCCTTTCCGAGCCTCCCTAGCTCGGCCCTTCTGGGCTTTCGTAGCTCGGCTCCTTCCGGGCTTCCGTAGCTCGGCTCCTTTCCGAGCCTCCATGGCTCGGTCCTTCCGGGCTTCCCCAGCTCGGCCCTTTCGGGCTTCCGTAGCTTGGCTCCTTCCGGGCTTCCCTAGCTCGGCCCTTCCGAGCCTCCATAGCTCGGCCCTTTCGGGCTTCCCTAGCTCGGCCCTTCCGAGCCTCCATAGCTTGGCCCTTCCGGGCTTCCCTAGCTCGGCCCTTTCGGGCTTCCCTAGCTCGGCCCTTCCGGGCTTCCATGGCTCGACTCCTCCCCGAGCTCTTGTAGCTCGCTTCCCCCCGAGTCTTCGTGACCCGGCTTCATCAAGCGATCCACAACCTAATACCTACCTCCGCGGAACCTGACGCGGGAGAGCCCAGACTTGCCAGAACGACGTCCTAGATAAGGAATCATGTCGAGACATGGCCTAGGGCCTATCATAACTGCCCCGGGTCTACTCGACCGGATCTCGAGACATCAAGATGCTCTCCCAGCCGTCGATCCCCTAACATACAGGGTACGGATTCCACGGCCCCACAGCGGCCTGATTCTATCCACCTTCGTATCCTAACAACCTCTGAACCTTCCAGAAGACGCTCAAGGTCCAGATGACAGTCTATAAATTGGACACCCCCAGATTCCCTTAGGTACGCATCTCCTTACGCAGACACACGCATCTTTTTGGCACACTCATACGTGCGCTCTCACCCTCACGGCCCTCTCCGGCGGCTCGTTGGTGCTCTTGCCCTCTGGAGCTCTCGATTGGCCGTCCCCGGAGAGGTCTCCCAGAGAGATCCACCTTCCCATTATCTGGTTGATCACCGATTTCTTCTCCACTGACTTGAGCATTGGAGGGTCTTCCGCGGAGGGCCAACCCCAACGCCTCTCGCGTGAGGACTTTTTGTGCAGGTCCGCCCCCTCTTCCCTGGAGATCGATCGCGTCCGAGTTGGAGGACGGATCCCGGCGGCAACAAGATCGATCAAGATTGATTTTTTCATTTTTTTGGATCGGATGGTATTCAATAATGTGGTTCTGATTAAAGTTGTGTGAGGTATGAGTTAACGAAAAAAGAGTCAATGTTCACGTGAAAAAGGATCAAAATCCTAGATGGATGACCATTATGGATAGTGGAGAAAAAGAAAAGCATAGTAAAAATATGAAGAAAAATGAATAAGAAAAAAAAGGAGCGTATATGAATCTGCCATTACTAATTATACTTTGAAGGAGGAGGAAGATTTGGGAAGTATGGGGAAGCCAAATAAATAATGCAAGTTGGGATAGAATCAACTTCATCCCTTAAAAAATTTTTTGAATAGTAAAAAAATATTTGTTTACTTTTTTAAAAAGTTAATTTAAAAAACAAAATTTAAAAATTGAAAATTAAATATTTTCTATATCATATTTTATGTTTTTATTTTTTTAAAGTGATACTAAATGGACCTTAATTACAAAATTCAAAATGAAAGGTCTATCTACTTCATAAGAGAAGGTTGACACTCGACCTTTAAATAATTCAGTATCCACCTAGATGTCTCATCAAGGCATTTGACAAACTTGGTGGATTTGATTTGAATATCGACTTAGTCATTAATAGAGTAGAGTGGAAGAAGCAGATTCATGTAGCCGATCCCATATAATTAGAAAAAAAGGCTTAGATGAATTGAGTTGAGTTGAGTTTAACTTGGTGGATTTGATCCAGATACTCATGCCATATCACTAATTCAAAACTCACAATGACAAATAACAACAAAGCCTTTTCATTAGCAATTAAGGATGCTAATTAGATGGAATAGAGGAAGATACCTTTATACTTTATTTATTAAAAAAATTATATCCATACCCATCCCATACTCACTATAACTATTTGTACTCATAAAAATTATATAATATTCATACTGATCCCACACCCACTTTCGTACCAACTCTAAATTTTATTTCATTATTTTATTTTTATTTTTTCTCTTCAAATTTTAATTTTAGGCTTATAGCTAAACGAATCATGGTCCGTAATTGTTTGTAAAATTTTTCATTAAAAGTCTCAAACTATATTAATAATTAAGGATAATTAATTAAATTTACCTATAGATATGATTGGGTAAGGTTTGGAATGAGGTGAGGTAGAGCAAAGACAAGAATGGGAATATTTTTACATCTCTACACACCCATGGAATTGCCATATGTTTCTAAACTAAGAGGTTCAAAAAGAAAGCTATATGATGGTTTTTCCCTTCAATTTATTTAACTTAAAGCCTACTTCTTACAAGTTCTAGCTTGGTCAAAAAGAAAATAGAAAGAAAAAATTTTTGTTCTCTAATTTTCTACACAAAAAAGAAAAATTATTTGTGATGCTCATGTATATTTAATATTTTTTAATAAATTAATCCTTTTTCTCTCTCTCTCTCTTTCTCATAAACTCAACTCAACTCAGCTAAGCCTTTTTCCAACTACATGGGGTTGGCTACATAAATCTGCTTTCTCCACTCTGCTCTTTTCAGGACCAAGTTAACATTCAAATTATAAATAGTTATATCTTTTTTAATTATTTTTGTTCATGTTAATTTAGGTCTACCTTTACCTCAATCTTTACTATGAATTGTTAAAAAATCACTCTTTTTAACGGGAGCATCTAAAGGTCTTTGTTGTTTATGTCCAAACTATCATAATCAATTTTTTTTCATTTTATCTTCAATTAGGGCTACTTATATTATTTTTCTTATATATTTATTTCTAATTCTATCTTTTAAAATTTTACCACATATACATTTTAATATGCGCATTTTTGTTACACTTAATTTATTCATATATTGTCTCAGTATTGCCTAACACTCTGTTCCATATAGCATAGCTGGCCTAATAGCGGTTTATAGAATTTTTTTTTTAATTTTAAAGGGATGCGCTAATCATACAATACTCTCAAAGCACTCCTCCACTTAATCCATCATGCTTTAACTCTATGATTCACATTTTTACCTATTTTACCTTTTTGCTGGATAATTGCTCCTAAATACCTAATTTTTTTACTCCTTGGTATCTCTTGGCTTACAATCTTCACAGTTTCTTCATTTGTATTTCTGCTTTCACTAAAATTTATATCATGTATTCAGTTTTAGTTCTACTAAACTTAAAACCTTTAGATTCTAAAGCCTCTCTCCAAATCTCTAGCTTAGCATTTACTCCAAATTTAGTTTCATCAATCAACACTATATCATCTGCAAATAACATGCACCATGGTATATCTGTTGGGAATTGTATCCTAAAGCCAATCATTTGATGATTGTGCTGATGTAAATTGTATATAAATTGATATATTAATAAAGTTATTTGGTAGTTTATTCATTACAAGAACATCTTCTTAATACTCCTGAAAGTAATGAAGCCCTTAGGATCTTCCTCACGATAAAGGAGGATTTATCTTAGAAGGTCCTTAAAAAAGTTTGCGACCAAATGATATACTATGACAGGGCCATAGTACTATCAATTATAGGACGTTGTATATCATATTTGTTGGTTATCCTCTTAACCAAGGAGTGTAGAGACACTAGTATGACATACAGGTGAAAGTGTAGGAGTACATTTCACCGAACGTGACTCATTTCCGGATACTCTACTGTCAAGAGTTAATCCGAGAAGATATAGGTATAAGTATCCTTTAGACTTGAAGATTACAACCAGTGGCTTACAAGCAACTCATTGTGCTTAGGTGCCGAACCACCTAGATTTCTAATCCAGCTACGAAAGGTTACTGGGTGCAGTCAAATACTTGTGGTAGTCAGTTGTGGATCAAGATGGAATTTGACCTATTCCATTAAAAGGAGAAATGCTTGTGTTTCAATTTAGCAAGACCTTGGCCAAGGCACTTCATGTGAAAGTCACATGATCACTAAAGTTGAAATCACTTTATGGATTTTCTATTTAGAGTTGACAGGCTCTTAAGCCATCCTTAGCATTTGTGGTCAAGAGGATGAATTATACGGTAACTGTTTCTTAGGGTTCTTGGAGTTTGCTCGGCAACTCTTCGACCTATCCGGACGTCGGGTTTGTTGAGAAATTATTGAAATATAATTGCCCTAACTTTATTGATTTTGATGATTTCCAAAAGCCATGAGTACCTTAAAGAATACAATGTGTTTATTTATCAAAAACCTTAAGCTTATTCAAATTGAAAGGAATGGACTATCAATGGTTATATTAAATGAGTTTTGAATCTATTAGAAAAAGGAGTTTCAAGCTCTATGCTTAAAAGATTTCAAAAAGGAATTTTTACACATTATAATTCAATCGATGAATTCTTGAAACATGTCTTGAATCCATGCTTAATGTCATATTTAATGTATTCAAGTCTAATTTATATTTTAAATTTATTGGGACAAGTTTTAAAGTCTATCAGAACATTTTTCTGATTTTTGTATCGCTCCCGAGCCGACTCAAGGGTTTCCGAGTCGACTCCTGTAAGCCACAGAGTTTTCCGATTTTCTCGAGTCGACCCTTGGTTTTCAAGAGTCGACCCCTGACTCTGTGCGAGCCGACTCCTGTCTGTGCGAGCCGACTCCGCTCAAACAACAGAAACCATATTTTTTGAGCACTTCTCGAGTCGACTCCCCATTTTCCTTGAGTCGACTCCCAACTTTCGCGAGCCGACACTTTAGTTTTCGCGAGTCGACCCTTCAATGCTTAAAATGTTTCTATTTTTAGTAATCGACTTCGAGCCGACTCCCTCAAAGCTCGAGTCGACTCCGCGAAATCTGGGCGCGATTTTTAACGATGACACATCAGCCCCAACGGTAAGATTTTCAAATAACGGCTATTTTTCTTTGTCTCTAACGGATATATTTTTGCAGATTCTATAAATAGAGGAGCTCTTTTCAAATCAAAACAATCAGAGAAAATCAAAAGAGAGAAAAGAATATCATTTGAAAAGAGGGAAAAACAGAGCATTAAAAAATCATCTAGCTCAAAGGAGAGTGATTCAAAAGGAGTGAAATCCAAGAGGAAGTTCGTCTGCTCCTTCTCATCAATCCACAAGAGTCAAAAGAAAACCACAAGCATTTCAAAGGTCAAATCGAGGATTTTCAAAAGAAGAAAAGCTTCATCTCAACTCCAAAGTCTTCAACGGTCAAGAATCTTGCTGAGGCGTGATTCAACACTTCAAGAGGAGTTAAAGAGAAGAAGGAAGAAAGCCAAGCCACTACCATCTGCAATACAATCAGGCTTTTCTAACTCTTATTTTGTACTTCATTTGTATATTTGCTCAAGGGGAGCATTTATTATCCAAACACTTTTATTCTAATTGTTTGCTGATTCAATCAGTGGATTGAATCAGTGGAGGTTGGTATACCTCGTTACAAGCCGGAGTGCTTGTGTTGGGTTAGTTGTGAGCCCGTGAAAAACAACGTGTAGGGTTTTGTGCTGGTAAGCCCGAGTTAAAACCAGCTGGGTTCGTTGTGCACCCGGAAAACAACAAGTTTGAGTTGTGAGCTTGGAAAACAACTCGGCTGTAATCTAGAGAGATTATAGTGTGGACCCAAGTGAATCTTGGGAGTGGACGTAGGTGTTGATTGCACCGAACCACTATAAAATTATCTTGTGTTTGCCGTGCCATATTTTCTCTCTCTATCTCTCTTTATTAATTGCTTGTGCATTGCTTTTAGTTATTTCACTCACTTGCACATCTTGAGCTAATCAGTTTAAAACATTAAAAAGTCTTAAATTTTTAAGAACCCAATTCACCCCCCCCCCCTCTTGGGTTGCCATCTGGGCCAACAATTGGTATCAGAGCAAGTGCTCATTTAGAATTTGATCTCACGATCAAGGGCTAAAGATCCATATGGCAACACAAATTGGTTCAAGTTTTGCTGAAGGTCATTCTACGAATCGACCTCCTTTTTAATGGAACCAACTATTCATATTGGAAAGCTAGAATGAGAATATTCATTCAAGCTTCGGACTATGAATTGTGGGGAGTAATAATAATGGACCTAGTACACCCACACACCTTATTGATGGCACTATTGTTCCTAAACCCGAAAGGGATTGGAATGATAATGATAGGAGAATGGCACAACTAAATGCTAAGGCCATTAATATTTTATATTGTTCCTTAGACTCAAATGAATTCAACCGAATCTCAACTTGTAATTCCGCAAAAGAAATTTGGGATAGGTTGGAAATAACTCATGAAGGAACAAACCAAGTAAAAGAATCAAAGATAAATATTTTGGTTCACAAATATGAATTATTTACTATGGAACAAACTGAAACCATCACATGCATGTTCACTAGATTCACTGATATTGTGAATGGTTTAAAAAGTCTTGGAAAAGTTTATACTAATGCTGCTTGTTCGCAAAATTCTTAGGTCACTACCAAGATCGTGGGAAGCAAAAGTCACTGCCATCCAAGAAGCAAAGACCTGAACATCCTACCTTAGAGGAGCTTCTAGGATCCTAATGACCCACGAGCTTCAATGAAACAGCATGTTGAGGAGGAACAAAAAGAAGAAACCATGCCCTCAAAGCTGCAGAAAAGGAAAGAGCAGCAGCGATGATGAAGATGATGATGAACTGCTCTCTTGGCCAAAAATTCAGAAATTTATGAGAAAAAGGCCCTTCCACAAAAGAAATTTGGAGCAAAAATGAAGGAGAAAAGAAAAGGATAAGAAAAAGGAAAAGGAAAAGAGAAAGAGCCCTTAGTATGTTATGAGTGTAAAAAGCCAGGGCATTTTAGATATGACTGTCCTTTACTTAAAAGGCCTACAAGAAAAAGAAGAAAGCATACATGGCAACTTGGACTGAGTGAAGAGTCTTCTTCCGAAGAAGAAGAACAAAAAGAAGTTGCAATATCTGCTTCATGGCCAACGACGACGACAACGACAATGAGGTAAGTTCTGAAAACTCAAATGATGACTTTACATTTGATGAAATGTTTGAGGCTTTCAATGAACTTATGATTGATTTTAAATCCTTGAAAAAGAAGTATAAGTTTTGAAAAATGACAATATTAGCTTAGCTAAAAGTAAAAATGAATTAGCTTTAGAAGTTAAGAACTTAACTAATGAAAAAGAAGAACTTAGCAAAGAAAGAGATAATCTTAATCAAGAAATAGATTTGTTAAAATCTGAAACTAAAAACTCAACAAAAGATTTAAAAGATCAATTAGAAACTTTAGCTTTAGATAAAGAACAGCAAGCTAAAGAAAATGACTCTCTTAAGAAAGATGTTAAAAAATATAAAGACATTGTTGAGAAATTCACTTTAAGTTCAACTAAACTTAACATGATCTTAGATAGTCAAAAAGCTGTTTTTGACAAAGCAGGTTTAGGATATAACACATTAAGGAAACAAAAATCTTTAAAGAATATTTTTATAAAAGCCAACCAAAGTAATATAACTTGTTTCAAATGTAATGAAAAAGGTCATAAATCATTTGAATGCAAAACGTTAAATAATAACAACAAGTTAAATGTTAAAGCTAAGAAAATATGGGTTCCGAAAGGAACAATTTTTGTTGCTGCTAACCATGAAGGACCCAAGAAAGCTTGGGTACCTAAACATAAAGTTTAAATTATGTTGCAGGAATGTCTTGTAGCCAAAAGATCAAAGAAAAAGTGGTACCTTGATAGTGGCTGCTCAAGACATATGACGGGTGACAAAGATGAATTCATCACCCTAGAAGAAAAGAAAGGTGGAGTTGTGACGTTTGGCGATAACGGTAAAGGTCAAATTATGGGCCTTGGTAAAGTTCGCATAACTCCATCTACATTTATTGATAATGTACTTTATGTTGATGGTTTGAAGCATAATCTAATAAGTATAAGTCAATTATGTGATAAAAACTTTAATGTTTCATTTAAATCTTCTTATGCACTGTAACTAATTCTATTGATGATAGCATTGTATTTACTGGTTATAGACATGGCAATGTTTACTTAGTTGATTTAGAAAAATTATCTTTGAGTGATCATTGCTTAATTGCTGACAATGCTAACATAAATGAAATTAGTTGGTTGTGGCATCGTAGATTAGGTCATGCAAGCACACACCTTATTTCAAAACTAATTAAAATGGATTTAGTTAAAGGATTACCTAAACTAGATTTTGAAAATAATAAAATATGTGATGCATGTCAATTTGGAAAACAAACTAGAAGTTCTTTCAAATCTAAAAACATTGTTTCAACTTCTAGGGCACTAGAGCTACTTCACATGGATCTTTTCGGACCAACTAGAACCACAAGTCTAGGAGGAAAGAAATATGGTCTAGTGATTGTAGATGATTATTCTAGATATACTTGGGTAATGTTTTTAGCTCACAAAGATGAGACTTTCTCGATATTCCTGAAATTCTTCAAGAAAGTCACAAATGAGAAAAACACTACTATAGTATCTCTAAGAAGTGATCATGGAACAGAATTTGAAAATCACTTATTTGAAAATTTCTGCACTGAAAATGGAATTAATCATAATTTTTCAGCCCCTAGGACTCCACAGCAAAATGGTGTAGTTGAAAGGAAAAATAGGACTCTAGAAGACATGGCCCGTACCATGCTATGCGAAAGCAACTTACCAAAGTATTTTTGGGCGGAAGCAATTAACACAGCATGTTACATCTTAAATAGAGCTTTAATAAGACCAATATTAAAGAAAACACCTTATGAATTATGGAATGAAAGAAAACCAAATATAAAATACTTTCATGCATTTGGATGTAAATGTTTCATTCATAATAATGGTAAAAACAACTTAGGAAAATTTGATGCTAAATCTGATGAAGGAATTTTTCTAGGTTATTCAACAACTAGTAAGGCATATAGAATCTTTAACAAGAAAACCTTAGTAGTTGAAGAATCCATTCATGTAGTTTTTGATGAATCTTTAGCAACTGGATCTGAAAAGATTGATGATGAGGAAGATACAAACATAATTGAAAAAGATCTTGAAAAACTTAATATTGAAGTATCTTCTGATCATGACAAGAAGCTAAAGATGATGATTCACATAAGGACGATGATGTCAATATTGATCATAATGATATAGATCTTCCAAGAGACTGGAGATATGCTCATAGTCATCCCAAGGAATTGATTATAGGCGATCCATCTCAAGGAATAAGAACTAGATCATATATGAGAAATATTAGTAATCATCTTGCATTTGTATCACAAATTGAACCTAAAACTATAGAAGAAGCTGAAAAAGATAATAATTGGATGTTAGCAATGCAAGAAGAACTAAATCAATTTACTAGAAATAATGTTTGGACTTTAGTTGAAAGACCTAAAAATCATTCAGTAATAGGATCAAAATGGGTTTTTAGAAATAAACTAGATGAAAATGGCATAGTAATTAGAAACAAAGCTAGATTGGTTGCTAAAGGATATAATCAAGAGGAAGGTATTGATTTTGATGAAACCTTTGCACCAGTAGCTAGATTAGAAGCCATTAGGCTATTACTTGCATTTGCATGTCATATGAATTTTAACTTATTTCAAATGGATGTAAAAAGCGCATTTTTAAATGGATTTTAATGAAGAAGTTTATGTAGAACAACCACCAGGTTTTGAAGATCACGAATTTTCAAATCACGTTTTTAAATTGCACAAAGCTTTATATGGTTTGAAACAAGCACCTAGAGCTTGGTATGATAGGTTAAGTAAATTCTTAATAGAAAATGATTTTACAAGAGGAAATGTTGATAAAACTTTGTTTTTGAAAAGAAAAAGTAAAGATTTACTTGTAGTACAAATATACGTAGATGACATTATTTTTGGTGCTACTAACGATTCTCTTTGTCAAGAATTTGCAAAGTTGATGCAGGGAGAATTCGAGATGAGCATGATGGGAGAACTCAACTTCTTCCTTGGACTCCAGATCAAACAATGCAAAGAGGGAATCTTTATCAACCAAACCAAATACACAAGAGAAACTCAAAAAGTTTGGTATGGAAACAATGAAACCCCTCGGAACTCCAATGAGTCCTTCATGCAAGCTGGACAAAGATGAAGAAGGTAAAAAGGTTGATCAAAAGTATTATCGAGGTATATCGGATCCCTTCTTTATTTAACAGCAAGTAGACCAGATATTATGTTTTCAGTATGTTTATGTGCTAGATTTCAATCTGAACCTAAAGAATCACATTTAATAGCTGTTAAAAGAATTTTAAGATATCTAAATGGAACTAAAAATGTAGGTTTATGGTATTCTAGAGACTCTACATTAAACCTAATTGCATATTCAGATTCTGATTATGCTGGATGTAAATTAGATAGAAAGAGCACAAGTGGTGCATGCCATTTCTTAGGAAGTAACTTAATCACATGGTTTAGCAAAAAGCAAAATTCAGTTGCATTATCAACTACTGAAGCTGAATATGTAGCAGCTGGAAGTTGCTGTGCGCAAATCCTATGGATTAAGCGACAACTTGAAGACTATGGTATCACACTTGATAAAACACCCATAAGATGTGATAACACTAGCGCAATCAATTAACTAAAAATCCAATTCAACACTCAAGGACAAAACACATAGAAATTAGATATCATTTTATAAGGGAACATGTAGCTAATGATGAAATTTGTTTAGATTATGTAAACACTGAAGAACAATTAGCTGACATCTTTACAAAACCTTTAAGCGAAGAAAGATTTTGTTATCTTAGAGGAGAGTTAGGAATTTGTAACCCTTTTGAATAAATTTTGAAACCTCTAAGGAAATATATCTAGAGTTCTTTCAAATTCTCAAAATCTTAAGGAAATTTTATCTAGAACTCATATCAATTTGATCTCTCAAAATCCATGATTTTTAATCATACTCAAAGATCAAATTCCGGACTCAATTCGGATTCTCTGAATCTTAATCTTTTTTCTCTGAAATTGTCTGGAGCCGACTCGAGAGTATCGGAGTCGACTCGAGTTTCTGCTGAAACTCAGGAGTCGACCCCTCCTCTGAGCGAGTCGACTCGAGATCGTGTCCGTGCTCTGTGACTAGTCGGGAGCCGACTCCACACTTTGCGCGAGTCGACTCGACGTGGTCCCAGTCTGATTATTTAGGGCACGAGTCGACCCCACGGACATTTCATTCGTTCCAAATCTTTCCAAATCCTCTCCAAAGCTTTCCCAAAACCCTCCAAACCTCAAATAACCTCTGATTAACCACTCCTTCAAGATCTATGGCACCCAAAACCCGTGGAGCTAGCACTAGTGGCGCCGGTTTGAAGAGGAAGAGGACCGTTCGACGACCCGTCCGCGAGCCGTCTACGGATTCATCCTCTACCCCTTCTGCGAGTGATTCTCCTGCTCCAGCTCCTACTCTTCAGGTAGATCATCTTGCCAGTAGGGTTGTCACACAGGAAGAAAGGTTGATTTTGAATTATTTGAGAATGAAGGATTCATAATAGGTAGACAACTAATTGAGATGGGATTTGAGTATATGTTCATTGGACTGTCCCACCTACCCTGCTCTAGTTAAGGAGTTTTACAAGAATTTGACCAGAGGAGATGATGGCTTAGTGAGCAAGTGAGAGGCATTGGTCTGAACATCACTTCCTCTATTCTATCTAGATTGTTGAATTTACCCTTGTCTGGACCATCCACCTTTGCCCCAGAAGATAGATCTCCAGCCCTCACTAGGCTATTGAACAGAAATTTTGAAGGATTTGAAGAAGTATTTGCTAGTCAATTGCCTTTGGAATTAAGATTACTCCACAACATCTGCAGCAGAATTTTGTTTCCCAAGACCGGCAGATTCGACTATGTATCTGAGAGAGATATTTTTGTTATGGATGCTGTTGTTTCTGGGAAGCCCATTAATCTACCTCGGATGATAATATGGTACATTGCAGATTGTGGTGGGAAAAAGAAATCAAGTTTGCCCTATGGCATGGTTTTAACTAAGTTATTTCAAAGCCAAGGGATTGTATTTGGTGATAGTGAGCCGAAAAAGGAACTAAGGCATACGGATTTTTACTCTTTGGCCACTATACATCGAATGGGGTTTGTTAAGAAAAATGGCAATTGGGAGAGAAAGAATGTTACAGAGGACAGAGATAGATGCTGAGGCCCCCAGACCTTCTATGAGACATTCATCACCTGAGCCTCCTCAGTGCTCGTCTGTTCCAGAGTCTGTTCCAGCTCCTGCTTCTGATTCTACCCTGCTCCTGCTGTTGCTCCTGCTCAGTCTTCTACATTATCATCTGGTAGCTTTTCTGATATACAGTTAGATCAGCTTAGATCATTATTCAAATCTGAGATAAGTGAGCATGAAAATAGACTGAAAGAAGAATTTAATGAAAAGTTTATGAATTTAAAAGAAGCCTTATATTCACTCAGTGATCGGGTTGCATCGATTGAGTCTACTCTCAGTTCATCTACCAGCTCCTTAAGTGAAGACTTAAAGAATATCTTTGGAGAACTTAAGGATATCTGCGGTGACTCGGAGACATACTCCCAATGCAACGCCGAGCTTCAGGATAAAATTACATCTGCTTGTACTTTTGTTGATAATAAGCTCAAAGACTATGTTAGACTTCAATGTGAAGGGATGAAGCAGATTGTTGATCACTTGAATAGAATTACTAGAAGAAATTTTTAAGTTTTCATGTAATCTCTTTTTGATGTAATCAAGTTTACTTTCAATGCAATGAGCAAGTTTACATTTTCATGTACTTTCATTTTGAAGTAATGAGAAAGTTTGATGCATTACTTATGTCTATTTCAATTGTAAGTATCCTTGAATACTTTGAATGATTATCCTCAATTGATAAGTTAAATAGAAAAAGATAAAGAATGTTATTGATATTAAACTTCCTAACCTTTTTGTTGATTACAAAAAAGGGGGAGAGTTTTTATTCAATCGTATATGCCTTGCCTTCAATTCAATCAAAGTTTAATTTTGAAAGAGGAGAGCATAAGGGGAAGAGATAAATTGAATTTCATAAAGAAAATGCTTAAGTTTCTGATTTTGAAAAATTTTGAATGATTTATAAAATTAAGGTTCATAGGGGGAGCTACCTCATTGAGGGGGAGCCTTTCCATGAACACAATAGTTGATTTTGGAATCACAAATTTTTTCAATTTTATAATGCATATACTCAATGTTTTTGTCATCATCAAAAAGGGGGAGATTGTTGAGAAATTATTGAAACATAATTGCCCCAACTTTATTGATTTTGATGATTTCCAAAAGCCATGAGTACCTTAAAGAATACAATGTGTTTATTTATCAAAAACCTTGAGCTTATTCAAATTGAAAGGAATGGACTATCAATGGTTATATTAATGAGTTTTGAATCTATTAGAAAAAGGAGTTTCAAGCTCTATGCTTAAAAGATTTCAAAAAGGAATTTTTACACATTATAATTCAATCGATGAATTCTTGAAACATGTCTTGAATCCATGCTTAATGTCATATTTAATGTATTCAAGTCAAATTTATATTTTAAATTTATTGGGACAAGTTTTAAAGTCTATCAGAACATTTTTCTGATTTTTGTATCGCTCCCGAGCCGACTCAAGGGTTTCCGAGTCGACTCCTGTAAGCCACAGAGTTTTGATTTTCTCGAGTCGACCCTTGGTTTTCAAGAGTCGACCCCTGACTCTTGCGAGCCGACTCCTGTCTGTGCGAGCCGACTCCGCTCAAACAACAGAAACCATGTTTTTTGAGCACTTCTCGAGTCGACTCCCCATTTTCCTCGAGTCGACTCCCAACTTTCGAGCCGACACTTTAGTTTTCGCGAGTCGACCCTTCAATGCTTAAAATGTTTCTATTTTTAGTAATCGACTTCGAGCCGACTCCCACAAAGCTCGAGTCGACTCCGCGAAATCTGGGCGCGATTTTTAACGATGACACATCAGCCCCAACGGTAAGATTTTCAAATAACGGCTATTTTTCTTTGTCTCTAACGGATATATTTTTGCAGATTCTATAAATAGAGGAGCTCTTTTCAAATCAAAACAATCCAGAGAAAATCAAAAAGAGAGAAAAGAATATCTTTGAAAAGAGGGAAAAACAGAGCATATTGAAAAATCATCTAGCTCAAAGGAGAGTGATTCAAAAGGAGTGAAATCCAAGAGGAAGTTTCGTCTGCTCCTTCTCATCAATCCACAAGAGTCAAAAGAAAATCCACAAGCATTTCAAAGGTCAAATCGAGGATTTTCAAAAGAAGAAAAAGCTTCATCTCAACTCCAAAGTCTTCAACGGTCAAGAATCTTGCTGAGGCGTGATTCAACACTTCAAGAGGAGTTAAAGAGAAGAAGGAAGAAAGCCAAAGCCACTACCATCTGCAATACAATCAGGCTTTTCTAACTCTTTATTTTGTACTTCATTTGTATATTTGCTCAAGGGGAGCATTTCATTATCCAAACACTTTTATTCTAATTGTTTGCTGATTCAATCAGTGGATTGAATCAGTGGAGGTTGGTATACCTCGTTACAAGCCGGAGTGCTTGTGTTGGGTTAGTTGTGAGCCCGTGAAAAACAACGTGTAGGGTTTTGTGCTGGTAAGCCCGAGTTAAAACCAGCTGGGTTCGTTGTGCACCCGGAAAACAACAAGTTTGAGTTGTGAGCTTGGAAAACAACTCGGCTGTAATCTAGAGAGATTATAGTGTGGACCCAAGTGAATCTTGGGAGTGGACGTAGGTGTTGATTGCACCGAACCACTATAAAATTATCTTGTGTTTGCCGTGCCATATTTTCTCTCTCTCTATCTCTTTATTAATTGCTTGTGCATTGCTTTTAGTTATTTCACTCACTTGCACATCTTGAGCAAATCAGTTTAAAACATTAAAAAGTCTTAAATTTTTAAGAACCCAATTCACCCCCCCCCCTTCTTGGGTTGCCATCTGGGCCAACAGGGTTCCATTGCTAGATGGGCACATCGATTAGTATAGAAAGTTGTTTCTATGCTACCGGCTTAGGTTCGAACCTAGAGAGTCACACGCATAGATGTTTCCTAGGATGATCTATTTGCTGATTAACGATTAAGAATCGTATATGATTTAATTAATCAATTTGATTGATTGAATTATCTCAATTGGGTTAAGTACAATTGAATAAGATTCAATTTGGTTTAAGTCTATTAGAAGGACAAGTCAATTTCAAATATTGATTTAAAATTAGACTTGATTTGAATTTAAATAGATTCAGGACTAGCCAAATTTGATTTGGGCTTGGACCATGATCTATGTGGGTTAAGTCAAATAAATTCAGATCAGAACCCAAACCTCTCAAATATGGATCTCATATGATGAGATGGCTAAAATCTCATCTTATGAGATAGAATTTAATGCATGACATTTATTTACTGAACGTCGGATTTATCCCTTGTATTTTGGTTTTCTCCGAATGACGGAACGAAACCAAACGCCGCGACTCCTTGGTTTTCTTTGAATATCGGAATTAAACCAAGCACCGTACCTTCGGCGTCCCTTCACTTTTGCCAAACGACGAATTCTTAAATGTCAGAATTAAATGTCAAGGCTAAATCGAGACTATAAATAGAGGGCATTCCCTCACCAGAGAACACAGAACAAAAAATAGAACAATAATACATGATTTGTCATTGATTGTAATTCTAAATTATCGTGGATTGTAATTCTAAAATGTTAGAATAGAAAATCCTGGTGATTCAGGTGTTAGCGAAAGCCTGGTAGATCTTGGAGGAAGATTCAAGTGAGAGGATTCAAGATCAGCAAAGCTATTTTTCTATGAGCTAGCACTCCCAGAAATCTGATCATTCGGGGCTTTGCGTGGACGATACTAGAGGCCGGACGATTGAACGGCTGCAGAGCAATAAGGATTTACCTACTGTTCTTAAGGTAAGTGATTTGATCCCTAGATCTTAAGGCAGGCTTCAAGATAATAGTGTGACTAGTCATCTTGAAGATCAAGATATGATCTTGATGTTTTTATATGCATATTTTAGATCAAACAACCTGAATATATAGGCAAAGATATGATCTTGATGCATATTAGATAGATTAATATGTAATCTTTTAATTTTCGCAATGATAATAGTTATCAATTTTTAAAAATATGCATGCCTCGGAGACTATTTCTCCCTACAAATGGTATCAGAGCCATGGTTTCGTTAATGATCTAATTTATTGCATGTAAATTAATATTCTCATTAATTATGTAATTATGGCTAAAACTTATCACAAGGCCATATGGTCACAGGTGGATTGAAAATCCAAATTATCCATTCAATAAGGTATTCTGTGACATATTGCCGTGCGATTATTTTATCGTTGATGCTTTGTTTAAAGAAAATTTAAATTGTGCTTTGGCATCAAAACATAGATTACACACACTCTCAAAAGATATTTTATATTTGATACATATTGATGTTGTATAAAACCATAATATTTGCATGTTTAGTATAAAAACATAGATATGATATATGATGGCATGATGTCTATGTTATAAAACATACAAATATTTATGAGAGTTTTATTTGAATGTCAAATATTAGTTCATAATTTTTTTTTAGATATGATCTAAATATAGGAATTATGAGTAGTAACATTATGCTTGATTGAAATATATGACATGTTAACATGAAATATATTTAATCATTTGGGTTAGCTAAATCGGGTCCATAAAGGGTTAGACTCTAAGGTTTAAATCAACTGGACTAAAAGAGTATTTGTTCAAATCTAATTAGATTAGGTTAAGAATGCTCTAAATCAAACAATAGTTGTAGTTGATCAAGTCCTTCTCTTTGATTAAACCAAATGGAAGTAGATTAGGCTCCGTGGTTGAGCATGAATCTATTAGATGGTCAAATCAGAATTGGTTAACCATATGATGTCAAGGTGGGATGGCAAGTTGCTCTAGGATCAACGATCGAATGGTTTTTAATTGGGAGCTACTCGTATTGATGCGTCTTTAACGAGTTAATGGCATATCCCTCCCATCGATCTCTCTCACCTGGTCATTGTGGTGAACCATTTATGATTCAGATCATTTACCTGATTCGGGTTGACCCATGCCTGTAAGGATATCAGTATGACTGATTTAGGTGCCACTTAACCTGACTTAATCTTGTTTCATTCTACCGATTTCATAGATTCAGTGGGAGAACTTGATTAGTCAATTTATCTTTATATTATTAAAATCCTCTAAAATTATTAGGTCCTTAAAATGAAATAGTATGATAACTAGATCATAGCCTCCCATTAAGGTGGGTGATAATGAGTCCGATGTCTTGATAATCATTGGAGGCACTCCATGCCTGGTGCTTGTCAACCATCGGAATTATCATTCATTATATGATAAGTCAGCGTAACTATTAAATAAACAGTCAGGTGAGCCGAGCTTCACTCGGGCTTGGTTGTCTATTGATAGGTTACACTGATTATATCATTTAATGGTTGGACCTAACCAGAACTTTCAGTGGAGGCACTTCATGCCTGCTGAAGAGGTACATGGGGCAAAACTGAACACTAAGAATTGTTTGGGGAAACAATTGGTTTTGAACCTACTCTTAGATGCATATGGGTTAGCCAAGCTTCACTTGGGCCTGTATGTAGTTTATGTAGATCTTAGTGCCCGCTAAAGAATTAAGAATAATTCTTCGAATTGGGGTGTAGAGGCTGCCAATTTGAACAAAATAGTGGGAGAATCTTTAGACTAAAGTCCAAGTCTTTAGACTGAATCAATTTATATACTAATAAACTTTAGTTTTTTCTTATGCAGAACATGGCCACTAATTTATCATTAAGGTCCCTATTGGATAGTGACAAATTGAATGGTTCCAATTTCAATAGCTGGTTCAGAAAACTTAAGATCGTCCTTGAGCATGAGAGGATTCTATATATTCTGAATAATCCTGCACCAAAGATACCTGATGCAAACACCCAAAGTTCTGAGAGAGACACTTATCAGAAGTGGCTCAATGATAGAACTAGCGTGCGTTGTATCATGTTAGCAGCAATGAACGATGAATTCGGTCGCCGGTTCGAGAATGCTCAGCCAGAAGAAATCATTCAAGCGTTGAATGAATCTTTCGGCACACCCGACGATGTTGAAAGGCACAAGACTAGTTGTGCTATTTTCAATGCTCGAATGAGAGATGGATCTCCTGTCACTGATCATGTATTGTACATGATCGAGAAGATAGAACTCCTAAGCAAGCTCGGCTTTCCCTTACATGAGCAGTTGGGAAAAGATGCGATCCTGAATTCCTTGCCTCCATCCTTCCGACCTTTCCTTACTCATTTTTGAATGACAAAGCCTGCAGTCAACTACCACGGTTTGTTGGGGTTGTTACAGAACTTTGAGAAGGATAACCAGCTCTCTAAGGGTTTGGTTAATGTGGTTGAAGGATCTAAGGTAGGGCGTAAACCCTTTGGGAAAGGGAAGAAGAAAAAGAATAATAAAAGGGTGCAACATGCTAGGACATCTATAAGGGGTCAGATGCAGAAGAAGAAAGTTGATAAAAGTCAAGCTGAATGCTTTCACTGCAAGATGCAAGGGCACTGGAAGAGGAACTGTCCTCTTTACATTGCCACACTTGATCCAAACAGGCCAAAGAAGAAAAAGGAGCAAGATGTTGCTCAACAAGGTATTTATATGATAACACCTTGTAATTTTTCTATATATGATAATCAGACCTGGGTATTGGATACCGGGAGTCCTTTTAACATTTGCAATTCATTGCAGGGACTACAGGTCACCAGAAGATTTGAGGACAATGAAAGATTCCTAAATGTCGGCGATGGAAGATTAGTTCCAGTACTGGCATTAGGAGTTCTTGAAATAGTTTTCAATAGAAATGTCATTATACTAAATGATTGTCATTTTTGCCCAACGTTCTTATTGAACGTAATTTCTGTAGGCCTTCTGGCCAAAAATAATTATGAAATTTCAATAAAGGATGTTACTTTGAATATCATTATGAATGGAGTCACTGTAATGACTGGGCATTTATCTAATGGCATTTATATATTATCACAGCCTGTGAATGTAGTGTACCAATCAAGTAAGCGCCCTAGAACAACTGATGTCACAGATATTTATCTTTGGCACCATCGGCTGGGTCATATCAACAAGAACAGATTAAACAGGTTAACTCAGGAGGGCATCCTTCGAGTTGATGATTGTGAATCATTAACTACCTGTGAATCATGTCTTCTTGGTAAAATGACCAAGTCATCTTTTACTGGAAAAGGTGAAAGAGCCAAAGAGCTATTGGGTCTAGTACATACTGATGTATGTGGACCAATGAGCACTTGTGCCAAAGGTGGATACTACTACTTCATTACTTTTACAGACGACCTTTCTAGGTTGGTTATGTCTATCTTATGCGACATAAATCTGAATCGTTTGAAATGTTCAAACTATATCATAAAGAAGTAGAAAAATAAACAGAAAAATGTATTAAGACCCTTCGATCAGATCGAGGAGGCGAATACCTTTCCAATGAATTTGTGACATATTTAAAGGAGAATGGGATTCTCTCCCAATGGACTCCTCCTGGAACACCGCAACATAACGGTGTGTCGGAAAGAAGGAATCGAACTCTGTTAGACATGGTTCGGTCCATGATGGGTTTTGCAAGCTTGCCAATATCATTTTGGGGATACGCATTAGAATCAGCTTGTCATATTCTTAATAAGGTTCCAAGTAAGTCTGTTTCTAAAACTCCACATGAGATGTGGTATGGACATAAACCGGTTATTACCTATCTGAGAGTCTGGGGGTGTCCGGCTTATGTGAAACGTGCAAAATCAGACAAACTTGAACCCAAATCTGACAAATATTTTTTCATCGGCTATCCGAAAGAAACAAAAGGATATTACTTCTACAATACTGAAGAACAAAAGTTGTTCATTAGTAATAGAGCAGTTTTTCTTGAAAAGGAGTTCCTTAGTGAAGGAACAAATAGCTCTAATGTTGAACTTGAGGAAGTTCATCAAGTAGAAGGAACAACACAAACCAGTGAACCCCTAGAATCTGAGTTGATTAGATCAAACTCAAAACCCATTTTAGATGCACCATTAAGGCGATCTGGTAGAGTACCACATCAACCGGACAGATACTTGGGTTTCTTGGTCCAGAACGATGATCCTGTTGAACTCGATGAGAACAACGAGGATCCGATCACCTATATGGATGCTATGCAAAGGACTGACTCTAATAAATGGCTTGATGCCATGAAATCCGAACTTGATTCCATGAAGGACAATAATGTATGGACATTAGTTGACCCACCCGAAGGGATAAAACCCATAGGGTGTAAATGGGTTTTCAAGAGGAAAAGAGGCGCAGACGGAAAGGTAGAGACCTATAAAGCACGTCTGGTTGCCAAGGGGTATCGTCAACGTTATGGTATTGACTATGACGAAACGTTTTCTCCTGTGGCAATGCTGAAATCCATTCGGATTATGCTAGCTATAGCAGCACACTTCGATTATGAGATTTGGCAGATGGATGTTAAAACCGCTTTTCTAAATGGTGATTTAGAAGAACAGGTGTATATGATACAGCCTGAAGGTTTTATATCTGAAGACGAGTCTAAAGTGTGCAGGCTACAGAAGTCTATTTATGGACTTAAGCAAGCATCAAGGAGTTGGAACATACGATTTGATAAAGTGATCAAATCTTATGGCTTTATTAAGAATAAAGAAGAACCTTGCATTTATAAATGGGCTAACGATTCTGTTATTGTATTTCTTGTATATATATGATATTCTCTTAATCGGGAATGATATCCCTGCATTACAAGGAATAAAGACATGGTTATCATCACAATTCTCCATGAAAGATCTGGGAGAAGCATCATACATCCTAGGGATGAAGATCTATAGAGATAGATCTAAGAGGATGCTAGGTTTATCCCAATCTACGTACATTGACACAGTGCTAAAGAGGTTTAGCATGGAGAATTCCAAGAAAGGCTATCTTCCGATAGGCCATGGAATTCATCTTTCTAAGAAGGATTGTCCGACAACTCCTAATGAAAGAGAACGTATGAGTCGAATTCCATATGCTTCGGCAGTAGGATCGATTATGTACACCATGACATGTACAAGACCAGATGTGGCATACTCACTAGGAGTAGTGAGTAGATACCAATCTGATCCAGGAGAAAAACACTGGCAAGTTGTTAAGACAATCCTTAAGTATTTGAGAAATACTAAGGACCAGTGGTTAGTCTATGGAGAGTCTGATTTGAAACTTGTTGGATATACTGATTCCAGTTTTCAATCAGATCATGATGATAGCAAAAGTGTATCGGGTTTCGTGTTTATCCTAAATGGTGGAGCTGTTTGCTGGAAAAGTTCCAAGCAACATACAGTGGCAGATTCAGTGTGCGAGGCAGAGTACATCGCTGCATCAGATGCTGCGAAAGAAGCTGTGTGGCTGCGAAAGTTTATCTCCGAGCTTGGAGTGACACCTTCCATAGATGAACCAGTCCTGTTATACAGTGACAGCACTGGTGCCATAGCTCAAGCAAAGGAACCACGAGCACATCAGCGCACCAAGCACATACTGCGCCGGTTTCATCTTATTCGAGAGATAGTAGACCGAGGTGACATAAATCTTCAGAAGATTGATGGAAAGGAAAACCTAGGTGACCCATTTACTAAAGCACTCAGCATCAAGGAGTTTGACAACTATAAGTTGAAGATGGGTATTAGATACTGTAATGAGTGGCTTTAGGCTAAGTGGGAGTTTGTTGGGAATTGTATCCTAAAGCCAATCATTTGATGATTGTGCTGATGTAAATTGTATATAAATTGATATATTAATAAAAGTTATTTGGCAGTTTATTCATTACAAGAACATCTTCTTAATACTCCTGAAAGTAATGAAGCCCTTAGGATCTTCCTCACGATAAAGGAGGATTTATCTTAGAAGGTCCTTAAAAGAGTTCGCGACCAAATGATATACTATGACAGGGCCATAGTACTATCAATTATAGGACGTTGTATATCATATTTGTTGGTTATCCTCTTAACCAAGGAGTGTAGAGACACTGGTATGACATACAGGTGAAAGTGTAGGAGTACATTTCACCGAACGTGACTCATTTTCGGATACTCTGCTGTCAAGAGTTAATCGAGAAGATATAGGTATAAGTATCCTTCAGACCTGAAGATCACAACCAGTGGCTTACAAGCAACTCATTGTACTTAGGTGCCGGACCACCTGGATTTCTAATCCAGCTACGAAAGGTTACTGGGTGCAGTCAAGTACTTGTGGTAGTCAGTTGTGGATCAAGATGGAATTTGACCTATCCCATTAAAAGGAGAAATGCTTGTGTTTCAATTTAGCAAGACCTTGGCCAAGGCACTTCATGTGAAAGTCACATGATCACTAAAGTTGAAATCACTTTATGGATTTGCTATTTAGAGTTGACAGGCTCTTAAGCCATCCTTAGCATTTGTGGTCAAGAGGATGAATTATACGGTAACTGTTTCTTAGGGTTCTTGGAGTTTGCTCGGCAACTCTTCGACCTATCCGGACGTCGGGTTCCATTGCTAGATGGGCACATCGATTAGTATAGAAAGTTGTTTCTATGCTACCGGCTTAGGTTCGAACCTAGAGAGTCACACGCATAGAAGTTTCCTAGGATGATCTATTTGCTGATCAACGATTGAGAATCGTATATGATTTAATTAATCAATTTGATTGATTGAATTATCTCAATTGGGTTAAGTACAATTGAATAAGATTCAATTTGGTTTAAGTCTATTAGAAGGACAAGTCAATTTCAAATATTGATTTGAAATTAGACTTGATTTGAATTTAAATAGATTCAGGACTAGCCAAATTTGATTTGGGCTTGGACCATGATCTATGTGGGTTAAGTCAAATAAATTTAGATCAGAACCCAAACCTCTCGAATATGGATCTCATATGATGAGATGGCTAAAATCTCATCTCATGAGATAGAATTTAATGCATGACATTTATTTACGAACGTCGGATTTATCCCTCGTCTCTTTGGTTTTCTCCGAACGACGGAACTAAACCAAACGCCGCGACTCCTTGGTTTTCTCCGAACATCGGAATTAAACCAAGCGCCGCGCCTTCGGCATCTCTTCGCTTTTGCCAAACGACGGATTCTTAAATGTCAGAATTAAATGTCAAAGCTAAATCGAGACTATAAATAGAGGGCATTCCCTCACCAGAGAACACAGAACAAAAATAGAACAAAAATACACGATTTGTCATGGATTGTAATTCTAAATTATCGTGGATTGTAATTCTAAAATGTTAGAATAGAAAATTTTGGTGATTCTGGTGTTAGCGGAAGCCTGGTGGATCTTGGAGGAAGATTCAAGTTAGAGGATTCAAGATCAGCAAAGCTATTTTTCTGCGAGCTAGCACTCTCGAAAATCTGATCATTCGGGGCTTCGTGTGGACGATACTAGAGGCCGGATGATTGAACGGCTGCAGAGCAATAAGGATTTACCTACTGTTCTTAAGGTAAGTGATTTGATCCCTAAATCTTAAGGCAGGCTTCAAGATAATAGTGTGACTAGTCATCTTGAACATCAAGATATGATCTTGATGTTTTTATATGCATATTTTAGATTAAACGACCTTGAATATATAGGCAAAGATATGATCTTGATGCATATTAGATAGATTAATATGTAATCTTTTAATTTCTGCAATGATAATAGTTATCAATTTTTAAAAATATGCATGCCTCGGAGACTATTTCTCCCTACATTATCATTTTGAATATGTTTGGTTAATTCATCCATAACTAATACAAAAAGATACAGACTTAAGGCAGATCTTTGATGTAAACCTACAGTAATTGGAAACTCACTGGTTTCTCCTATTGTTATTTAAAAATAGTTATTACTCTATTATACATATCTTTTATCAATTATATGTACCTTTTGGTAACTCCTTTTTTCTCTAAAATTCATCATATTATTTCTTTAGGTACTTTATCATATACTTTCTCTAAATCAATAAAGACCATATGAAGGTCTTTTTCTTTTTTCTATACCTCTCCATCAATCTTCTTAATAAATAAATAGCTTCCATGATGCATAAATCCAAATTGATTATTTGACATTAAAGTTTCGGCTCTTATTCGATTTTCTATTACTTTCTTTCATAATTTCATTGTATGACTCATCGGCTTAATCCCTCTATAATTTGCACAGTTTTGAATATCTTTTTTTATATTTATATATGGGTATTGATGGAGGGTAAAATTATCATCACATTAATGTCCGTACGCATCGACAACCGGGTCAAGTCTAATCCCAACATCTTGTCGGCCAGCTGTCACATCCACTAAGTAGCGAAGCCCAATCGCCCTCAGCGGCATCGGAATGCTTCGATAACTCGGGTCATCCTCGGCAGCCTGAGCTATCTTCATCCTTGGTAGCCCGAGCTATCTTCATACCCCAGCAGCCCGAGCTATCTTCATACCTCAGCAGCCCGAGCTACCTTCACCCTTGGCAGCCCGAGCTATTTTCATACTTCAGAAAACCAAGTTGTCCCTTGCCTCGACCGGACTGAGGTACTTGAATGCTTCTGCGAAATCTGGTGCGTAAGAGTTTGAATTCACCATAACTGAATGAGATTCTAAACGGAGAATCATACCCAAAAGTGGCCTAAGGGCCATAGGGGTAGCCTAGAACCTACACGATCGCTGAATCCCAAGGCATTAACCAGCTTTCCTAGCCGTCGATCTTCTAACCGATGAGGTATGAATCCTACTAGCCTTGTAACGAATCTCAATGGCTTTCAGACCCCTTGCGACATGCCCAAGGAACCAGGTGATCGCCTATAAATACCATGGCCCTCAAATCTCTTAGGTATGCATCCATTCACTGACTCTCATACTGAAAAACTCTATCGAAGCTCCCACAGAGCTCGGAGCTCCCAGAAGAAAAACTCGTTTGAGGGAACTCTTCTGTGAGAGTCTTCTCCTCACATCTGCTTGCTGTGAATCTCTACTGACTTGGGCATCGGAGGGTCCCCCGCGGAGGACAACCCCAAGAAAATCTCTGCGTGCATGGACTGTCTTGCAGGTTTCACCCTGGACGTAGAGATCGGCATTTGGACCTGAAGCCAGAGCGCACCCAAGTCGGAGAATAAATTTCTGCGACAATAGATTAGCATTAGAGGAAGGGCCTCAAGTCTCATAAACTTGTAACCCAGGAGACAAGACTCAAAAAACCAGAAGAAACGACCTCTAATGGCCAATCGAAAGAGAGCCACATCTGAGGCTCAAGACCAGGCCGCCTCCCAAAGGCCTGATCCAATTAGCGGTGTGGTACCTCCGCCATCGCCACCAGCTAAAACTCCTTCGCCATCGGCAATGACGGTAATGCTGGACCAATTCGCCACTCTGGTTCAGTAGGTCCAGGCATTGACCCAGCTGGTCCAGGGACTCCAGGTGATTCCTGATCCTGCCATTCCTGCTTCTCAGCCTTATGGAGAGGCCGCTGCCCCTGCTCCGCCAGCAATCTCTTCTTCCGATCCGTCTGAGGCAGTGGATCATTGTCACCGGCCCGTGAAGGCAAGGCCGGTGCCACAGTGGGCTGGAGGAAAGAGCCGCTCAGATCTAGGCAGCTTCGTTCCCCCTCCCCAGTATCTTCCTAGGATTCAACACCGCTACGTCTTCTCATCGCCCGATCCCTCCTACCACTCTGGATGAAGGGATCAGGCAACAAATGCAGGAGATGCATTGAGAATGGCGTCAAGAATTAGACACCGCCAGACAAGCCCCTCCATCCCAGCCAAAAGCAAAGCAGGGCATCCCCTTCTCCGAGAGGATCATGAGGGAAGTGATTCCCCCTCATGTTAAGCTCCATACCATCGAGCCATATCATGGATCCACCGATCCCGACGACCACCTAAGCAGCTTCAGATCCATCATGATGTTTCATGGAACATCGGACGCGATCCTGTGTTGAGCATTCCCCTCCACTCTAAGGGGATCGGCTCGAACCTGGTTCAACAGCCTGAAGCTAGGTTCCATTGACTCTTTCGACGAACTGAGCTATTTGCTCATCAGCCAGTTCGTCAGCAGCCGTCACCAATGATAGAGATCTGATTCCCTCTCCGAGGTCAAGCAAAGAGAGGGGGAATTCCTGAAAAATTATCTTGGTCGTTTCAACACGGCCCTCCTGGAAGTCGACCATCTCAACCACGAGGTAGCCATGTCTGCCTTGGTGGGAGGGGTATCAAAGGAAGGAGACTTCTACTTGACTCTGGAAGTTAATTACCTGAAGAGCCTTTCAGACATGATGTCCCTTACGGATAAGTATGCTAGGGTTGAAGAATCAAGGAGATCAGCTCGAGTTGAGTAGCTGAAGAAGAAGGAGGTAAAGGGCTCAGATAAGCAATGAGCCTACCACCGTGCAAGCCCGCCTTGCCACCAGAGAGTACCTCCACTGTCGCCTCAAGATTGAACCCGGAGTTCAGCTTGAAGGTTTGACCGCTACACTCCCCTTACCACACCAAGAACGCAAATCCTAATAGAGATCGAGCGGCAAATTCCTTGGCCTCCTCCTCTCCGAGGCAATGCGACTCGGAGGGACCCGACCAAGTACTGTCGTTTCCATCGAGATTATGGGCACGACACCGAGGACTGTTGGCAGCTCCAGAATGAAATCGAGCGATTAATCTGACAGGGCAGACTGGACCGATTCAAAGGACTCCCTGAGCCGAACAATGAGGAGAATCGCCAACCCGAGCCTCGCCAGCTTCCTCCTCCAAATCCCCTGGTTATCGGCAATGTCAATGTGATAGCGGCGGCCGGCTCCCCATCTTCTTGGCCAGGCAAGGAGGAAAACCCACCAAAGAAGGCTCGTGTTGATGAGCTCACTTTTTCTGATGAAGACCTTCGGGAGGTACAATACCCCCATGATGATGCTCTGGTTCTATCCTTAAATATGAACAATTATGATGTACACCGCATCTTGATTGATAATGGGAGCTCCATTAATGTTTTGTACTTTGATGCCTTTGTGAGATTGAAATTTCGGATGGAAAGCCTCCGGGCCGTGGAGTCCACCCTAGTGGGCTTCACGGGTGACTCCATAATCCCTGAGGGAGTTATTACTTTGACGGTCCGAGCCAGCACCTGACCCCGCATGGCTACTGTACTTATGGATTTCCTCGTAAATAAGCTTCAGTCTCCTTACAACGCCATCTTCGGTAGGCCGGAGCAAATATCTCTCAAGGCCATCATTTTTATTCCCCATCTCGCCATGAAGTTTCCCACCGAATGGAAAGTGGGGGTTGTTCGAGGAAGTCAAATCATAGCTTGGCATTGCTTTATTGTCGACCTTCAGTCCAGGAAGCCCGAGGTAGATGGGCTAGATGCTCGGGAAGACTTTGTTGAGCAAAGAGGAGAGCCAGCCGAAGACTTGGAGGAAGTACCACTTGACGAAACTCGGTCTGACCGAACCATAAAGGTCGGGTCACGGCTAGAAGAAAAAGCTTCGGCAAGAATTGATTGAATTCCTTTGGAAGAATGTTGTTGTCTTTGTCTGGTCCGCATCGGATATGCCCAGAATCAGCTTAGACATCCTGGTCCACCACCTCAGCGTGGACGAGATATTTCGGCCAATCAAACAGAAGAAAAGGAGCTTCGTCCTTGAGCGCCAAAAGGCTATCAAAGAAGAAGTAGATAAGCTCATCAAAGCCAAATTCATCCGAGAAGTTAATTATCCCGATTGGCTGGGGAATGTGGTCATGGTGAAAAAATCAAATGGCAAATGGAGGATCTGCATTGACTTCACCGACCTCAACAAGGCCTGCCCAAAAGATAGCTTCCCTCTTCTGCAGATTGACCAGCTTGTGGATTCGACTTTAGGCCATCAAATGCTGACTTTTATGGATGCCTATTCGGGCTACAATCAGATCCAAATGGCATCCGAAGATAATGAGAAAACTGCCTTCATCACCAACCGAGGTATTTATTGTTATCGAGTCATGCCCTTTGGTTTAAAGAATGCATGTGCCACTTACCAAAGGCTAGTCAATAAAGTCTTCAAAAAGCAAATCGGCTGGAACATGGAGGTATATATTGATGATATGTTGGTAAAGAGCAAGAAGGTATCCCAACATGTCGAGAACCTCGCAGAGAGCTTCGCAACACTTCAAAAGTACTAGATGAAGCTCAACCCCACCAAGTGTGCTTTCGGGGTCAACTCCAAGAAATTCCTAGGCTTCATGGTCTCTCAGCGAGGCATCGAAGCAAATCCCCAAAAGATTCAGGCCCTGCGGTAGATGGCCCCTCCGAGGTCGATCAAAGATGTGCAACGCCTTACCAAAAGAATAGCGGCCCTCAGCCACTTTATTGCTTGGTCAGCCGAGAAGTACTTCCTCTTCTTCAAAGCTCTTCGATCGGCCAAAAACTTCCAATGAACCCCAGACTGTCAGAAGTCGTTTGAAGATCTTAAGAAATACCTCGGTTCACCGCCTCTCCTCAGTAGCCCGAAGCCAGGGGAAACGTTGAGCCTATACATGGCAATCTCTGAAAACGCTGTTGGCTTGGTGCTAATCAGAGAGGAGAATAAAGTCCAAAAACCTGTTTATTATGTCAGCAAACTACTCAAAGATGCTGAAACGAGGTATACTCAAGTCGAGAAGATGGTCCTGGCCCTGGTGACATCGGTCTAAAAGCTGCGGCCATATTTCCAAGCGCACATTGTCACTATTCTGACTGACCAACCCATCAAAGAGATTATCCATCGCCCAGAAGCATCGGGGAGAATGACCAAATGGGTTATTGAATTGAGTGAGCATGACATTCAATATCAACCTCGTCCAGCCCTTAAAGCCCAGGTTTTAGTGGATTTCCTCCTCGAATGCACCATACCTGAAGATGGATCTGCTTCGGACACCCCCGGACAATCAAAGTCCAACACCCCGTGGTTGCTTCACGCCGATGGATCCTCCAACGTGGGCATTCTGGCGCCGATCTGGTCCTCACCAGTCTGGAGGGTGCAACTTTCGAATATGGCATTCGTTTCTCCTTCCTGGCTTCAAACAATGAAGCAGAGTATGAAGTCCTGCTCGTCGGATTCCGAATCGCCCACGAGCTTAAGGTCAAAAAACTAATTGCCTACACCGACTCTCAGTTGGTAGCTGGCCAGGTGCAAGGAGAATTCGAGGCTCGAGAGCCGAATATGATTTGGTATCTCCAAAAGGTGCACGATTTATCCTTCTATTTTGATGAATTTAAAATTATTCAGATCCCAAGGGCTGAAAACGCGCACGCCGACCTCCTGTCTCGCCTGGCAACTATGGAGTCAATGGATCTTGAACAGAGATTCCACTTGGAAGTCCTAGAGAAGCCCAGTATTGCCGATGCTGACCAGATGATGCAGGTTGACACTGAGCCATCTTGGGTTGATCCCCTGCACAATTATCTTAAAGAAGGATTGCTACCCACTAATAGAAAAGAAGCAAGTAAGCTGAAAATGCAGTCATCTCATTATGTTCTAATTGATGATCGGTTGTATAAGCGATCCTTCTCCATGCCATTGCTCAAATGCCTCAGAACATCAGAGGCCAATTATGCTCTTCAGGAGGTTCATGAAGGCATCTGTGGCAGTTATCTTGGCAGTCGAGCCCTATGCCACAAAGTGTTGCGTCAAGGGTATTATTGGCCAATATGTAGAAAGATGCCGATAACCTTGTCCGAGCCTATGATTCATGTCAGAGGCACTCAAACATCCAGAGGCTCCCCTCTGCACACTTGACTCCCATATCATCCCCTTGGCCTTTCGCCAAATGGGGGATGGATATTCTTGGCCCTTTCCCACTTTAACGGGGCAAGGAAAGTTCTTATTTGTTGCGATCGATTATTTCACCAAGTGGGTTGAAGCCGAAGCAGTCACCCAAATAACTGAAGCTCGAGCTAAAGACTTCGTGTGGAGGTCCATCATCTGTTGCTTCGGCCTTCCCCATACTATCATCACCGACAATGGGAAGCAGTTTGACAATCCTAAGTTTCGGGAGTTCTGTGAGGATCATGGCATTCTCCATCGCCTGACATCGGTCGAACATCCTCAAGCCAACAGAGAGGCCGAGGTAACCAACCAAACTCTCCTGCAGGAAATTAAGGCTCGGCTCAGTCAGGCACGAGGCAGATGGGCCGAAGAGCTCCACCATGTGTTGTGGGCATACCAAACTACCGAGAGGATACCCACAGGACAGACCCCATTTAAGATGGCTTTTGGCACAGAAGTTATCATCCCCGTGGAGGTCGGACTCCCCTCCCCTCGCGTGGAAGGCTATTCGGAGGAATCCAATGATGAGCAGCTCCAAACTAATCTTGATTTAATAGAGGAAATCAGGGAGAAAGCCCAAATCCGGATGGCCGCCTACCAACAAAGAGTATCTCGTTATCACTCCACCAGAGTCAAAGGGAAGTCTTTCCTCCCATGTGATCTAGTGCTTCAAAAGGCATCCGTCTCAAAGCCATTGGAGCAAGAAAAATTGTCCCCGAATTGGGAAGGTCCCTACCAAGTTACGGAGGTAATTAAACCCGACACCTACAAACTCCAAGATTTGAATGGGAAATCTATCCCTTGGACATGGAACTCGGATAATCTTCGCGCATATCACCAATAAAAAGTATGCTCTTACTAGACTTACTCTATTCATTAAATTAAATTTAACTTTCAAAGATTCGTAAAATCTCCATTTATATGACTCTCCTTGAAAGCTGCAATGAGAAGCATGTTTTTCTATACACTAAATCCTCAGCAGGGCCGAGCAATCTCCGTACCTTGGCTGTGCCAAGTAAAATATAATCTTGAAGCCTCGGTCGAACCGAGTGATGTCTCCATACCTTGGCCGTGCTAAGTAAAATATAATCTTTTTAAAATCCTCGGCAGGGCCGAGCGATCTCCGTACCTTGGCCACGCCAAGTAAAATATAATCTTTTTAAAATCCTCGGCAGGACTGAGTGATCTTCGTACCTTGGCCATGCCAAGTAAAATATAATTTTGAAGCCTCGGCCGAGCCGAGTGATGTCTCCATACCTTGGCTGTGCCAAGTAAAATATAATCTTAAAGCCTCGGCCGAGCCGAGTGATATCTCCGTACCTTGGCCATGCCAAGTAAAATATAATCTTTTTAAAATCCTCAGCAGGGCCGAGCGATCTTCGTACCTTAGCCGTGCCAAGTAAAATATAATCTTGAAGCCTCGACCAAGCCAAGTGATGTCTCCGTACCTTGGCCGCGCTAAGTAAAATATAATCTTGAAACCTCGGCCGAGCCGAGTAATGTCTCCGTACCTTGGCCGCACCAAGTAAAATATAATTTTTTTAAAATCCTCGGCAAGGATGAGCGATCTCCGTACCTTAGCCATGCCAAGTAAAATATAATCTTGAAGCCTCAGCCGAGCCGAGTGATATCTCTGTACCTTAGCCATGCCAAGTAAAATATAATCTTGAAGCCTCGGCCGAGCCAAGTGATATCTTCGTACCTTGGCCGTGCCAAGTAAAATATAATCTTGAAGCCTCGGTTGAGCCGAGTGATGTCTCCGTACCTTGGCTGTGCCAAGTAAAATATAATCTAGAGGCCTCGGCTGAGCCAAGTGATATCTCTGTACCTTGGCTGTGCCAAGTAAAATATAATCTTGAAGCCTCAGCCAAGCCGAGTGATATCTCCATACCTTGGCCGCGCTAAGTAAAATATAATTTTGAAGCCTCGGTCGAGCCAAGTGATATCTTTATACCTTGGCTGCGCCAAGTAAAATATAATCCTAAAGCCTCGGTCGAGCCGAGTGATGTCTCTGTACCTTATTCGCGCCAAGTAAAATATAATCTTGAAGCCTTGGCCAAACTGAATGATATATTTCTGAATAATCTCTGAAGCCTCGGCCGAACCAAGTGATATATTTCTGAACAATCTCTGAAGCCTCGATCGAACCGAGTGATATGTCTCTAAACAATCTCTGAAGCCTCGGCCGAACCAAGTGATATATCTCAGAATAATGTCCAAAGCCTCGATCAAGTCGAGAGATTCCTCAGACGCTCTAGCCTAGCTAAGATGCCCTATTACACTTCGGCGGAGGTAAGTGGCTTTTCTCTGCTCACTAGCGAGATTATGTGAATTATTTCTCTTCAAAGAAAAACTTACTCCATCCCTAGGGAAGAATCATGTTTATATCGCAAATTAACAGGGCTGCCCAGGCCTCTCTCTGACTTAAACAGAGTTGAACATCGCTGAAATGCCCAACAAAAATGAAGTAGCAAAAGCGCCGCTAAACTAGTAAACTATGCTACGATCTAGAAAGTATAATATGAGTAAGACAACTCTTAGCACAACCACACTGGAAAAGGAAATAAGTACTCAAAGAAGGAAGGTTAAAAACTTTCTTTATTAGTAAAAGATAAAAATTACAACCTCCTGAGAGGCATTACAAGTGCATCATAGCACAGAAAATAAAGACAAATAAAATAAAAGCTCGGTCAAGCAACTTCGGTCGATAATGATGTTTCTGCATCCGATCCAAGAAATCAGAGAAACCAGATGACTCCGTTGAAGTCACTGGTTGATAACAAAGTCGGCCATCCATGGATCCCTTGGATGAATTAAAGGATCCAAACTAGGCTAGAAACCTATGGATGCCGATGCTGAAGATGCCTCCTCCCCAAGTAGGATGCTGGGCTGCTAGCCACTGCTCGACAGCGTGGATAGGGGACCAGCAGACCAACACCACTCGCCTCCCTTCTCCCTTGAGAAAAGCCCTCTTAGGCAGATGAACTGAGAGATCCAAATCGAGGAAGGAGGTGAGCTCCATGTTAGCCATGGGGGATACGTATGCTTTGCGTTTCCTATGGTCCTTATGGCAGGTGACAAAGGCCACACAGGAAGCACATACATGCGCTCCCCATATGACCTCTATGTGCCTCCTCATGCGCTCTCCATATGACCTCCGAGATTCCTCCCTTGAGGACTACTTACTCTTTAGTAGCTTCTCCATCACCCTAGCTATCTGGGATGAACCATCTTTCAAAAAGGAAGCTCGATCTCTCCGCTCTCAATGAAACAGGCACCATGAAAGCCCTTACAACTCACGAAAAGAGAAGGTCTTGGGAGATGGCCCAACACGGTCTGCTCTCCCCATTTTTATAGACAAACAAGCCAGGAGCAGCCATTAAAGCAGAGAGCCCCAGAATTCAAAATGCCCTGGCCGCGCTGCCACATGGCAAGATAAGAGAAAAGGGCGCATTCCGAAGCACGCCGAACCCGCCTCCCAAGCCGCGACGTAAGGCAAAAGATTTCCCTCTGATCTCGAATCAAGAGCCTTAAATGTAGGAAACCGCCTATAGGTCCTTGAGATATGGGCAGACCTGGGAGATCCCCTTTCGAAAGAGACACCGTCTAATGGCAATCGAGTACTTGACACATACGCTAAAGGGACTTGCATTGGAAAAGGCCAACGGGATAAATGCCTTGAGGAAAAAAATGAGGCGTTCTTTGGCAAATTGCTAAGTCATTTTGTCTACCTTGGTAGAGGGCAAGCCAACTTTTTGCTTCGGATAGACCGAACTATCCGCCTAACCTCGGCCCTAACCGAGGTATTCCCATAGTTTTCGGCCGTTTCAAGCCAAACTATTTTATGCCTCGGCAAACCGAGTTAACTTGCGCATCCTGAGCTGATCGCCTTACTACAGGCAAATCCGAAATTATATTCCATGGCAGGCCAAACAATTTCATATGCCGGCAGAGTTAGCTAGCTTGGCTTTGATTGAGTAAAATATTCAAAACGAAACTCCCAAGAGCAATCCAATCTTACAGCACGAATCATTTACGGTTCGTTCGACCGACAAGAAAAAACTTATGACAAAAAGGATCGTCCAAAAAATGATAACCAAGGCAATAAGACAAACAGAAGGAGACAAAAGATTCATTCATAGAAGTTTCAATCAAAATTACAAATCTAAAAAGCAAACGATACATAAACAACCCTTAAGAGTCAGGGTTCGAATCGTTTCCAGGGGACCGCTTGGCGACATCCAGAGGAGGTTGACTGGGTTCGCCCACTTCAAGTACGGTTGATAAAAGGACTTCAGATTCCTCGGCACCAGGCTGGGAACACCCCTCTGGAGCCGAGCCCTCATTAGTGCCTAAAATCATCTCGAGGTCAACATCTGAGATCTCTTCATACTCTGCTTCTTCAGCTCCCGGGGTACGAGTATCAAATAGCTTGGCCTCAAGAAAAGATAAATCTAACTCGGGATATGCCTGGGAAATCTTCGACCGAGTCTCCTCTTCGCCGAACCGAAATGCATCAGCACAGGCCGCATAATGCTCCTCAGAGAATTGAACAAAACTTTTGTACTTGTCCACAGCCGAGGAAATTTGGTTGTTAGCTTCAGCTAGCTGACTCCCAAGTTCGAGATTCATTTGGCGGCTCGAGGCCAACTCCGCTCTCAAAGCTTTAATTGTTCCTGAGCCTCTAGCCCAATCCTGCCCATCTGCAAATACCGAATCATATAAGATTATAGCCAGAGAAAAAGACACTAGAAACAGGCAAGTGAGAAGACGCTATACCTCTTCCTCTCACCGAGCCATCTTCTTGCTCAGCTCATGGACCTTTTCGAGGGCATTCAATTTGGCCGCTTTGTTTTGCTGAAGACCCTCCTTGAGGTCATTGATCTGAGACTGTTTATCCTCAATCTCCCAATGAGATTGATCAAGATCAGCAGTAAGTTTGGCAATCTGGTCATGCTACCATTTCAGCCAATCTTCCCTATCAGCAAGACTTTTGTTCAGGCCAACAAGCTGATCTTGCTGGCATCGACATCTGCGCTCCTCTTCATGAGCCTTTTGCCCCAATTATCTTTTTCTTCGGCATGGCTATTCTTTAGCTCGCCCCATCTCTCATCGAAATGCTGCCGCATGGCGTTGATTTCATCGACGTGTTTTGATTTGATCTGCGACAATTCCAAACATGCCTTATTCGATTGCTCTCGGAAGCCCTGAAGCTCCTTCTCTTGAATCTCGAGCTGAGAGGCCCTCTCGGTGGCGGCTTTATAGGATTGGCTTACCCTCTTAAAGTCTCCTCGAGCGGATGCCAGGGCCCTGGAGAGCCTACTGGTCAAGTCCACCCTTGCCTGAAGATCGGCAGCCTCCTTTCTAGCCTGAGCACAGGCCCCCATGGCCAGGTTTAGGCACCAACTCAGTGCCCTCATAATTAATGCATTCTGCAGAGAGAGTACAAGTTAGAAAATATGGCCGAGCCAACCGACCGAAAATTACTACCCAGGCGCGACAACTCACTCGGGAGGCATAGTTTGCAGCGATCTTCATGAGAGCAGGACCGCTGATCTTGGGGAGAAGGTAGATATCCTTCGGCACCCCGAACCGCCCAAAAGTTGCCTCGATAATATCTTCTACGGTAGGCTCGTCTGCCGAGGAACCCTCCCCCATGTGCGACATAGACCGTATCGAGGCTGCAAACATGTCCTCCACCTTCGGACTAGGAATGAGAGAACCCACGGCCAAAGAACTGGCCTGAGGAGCTTCGACCTGAGGGGCTGCCATCCGATTGGCTTCCTCCACTAAAACTCTAGCCTGCGGGGCCTCAGATGCTTCGGCCCCGATTGAAGGAACTTCAGCCTGAGCATCCCCCCGCTCTGTGGTCCTTCTTCTTCTTCCTCTTCCTCTGCGAGCATCGCTTCGTCCCCGGTGGATTCTACCCAAACCTCGGTTTCCTCCCTGGCACCCGCTGATGTCACGGGGGAGAGCCCCTCAGTAGGAAGCACCTCAGCCTCCACCGACCTTTCCATAGGTGGCTTCGTGCAAACTTCGAAAGCCGCGACTGCCTCTTCTAACCCCTCGACCGAAGCGAGGGCTCCTTCTTCATTAGCGCGCGGCATCACGGGGCTACCGGCTCCCGGCGGGTAAGGCTGATTGGCCTCGGATGAGGGGATCGCCGAGCAAACCGGTAATGTCTCCTCAGCATCATCTAATATGACCACCATTTGGAGAGGGAAAACCTTAATAGCCCCCTCCGAGCTCCCCCCAACGATTCCCTCTGCTGCCTTACCTCCCTCTGGCAAGGACGGCTCACCAACCATAGCCGACGCTCCCGTTTCCTCCCTCTTTGGGATGGGAGAATGGCAATCGACACTATCTTTCTTCGGCTCCTTCGGGTGAGACCCGGAAGAACGAGATATCTTTTCGGACCTTTGCTTGTCCCCAGAGCTGGAGCCCCTATGACGCTTACCTAGCTCCTTCCTCATTTGGCCCATAAATGCGAACCTCTCGGCTAAAAAAACAGCGGACGTTCAGTTAAACGGTAATGGAGTTGCTTAAATATATCGACCAACAGAGTAAAGACTCACCTTGAGGGTCGATGGAACTAAGCTCGACGGCAAAAAGGGTATCTTTAGATAAAAGGGTGCTGACCGACAATACCCGACCACCGCGAAGGGTTACTAAATCCCTCTTTTCCTGTCCAGACAACTTCGGGCGCGCCTTCGGATCCTTCACGTAACTCACCCATCCCCTCGGAAAATTCGAACCAATGCTCCCTTCGGCAATGAAAAATTGGGACTTCCACTCCTTTATCAAAGACGGATTATCTGAAATCATCTTGAACGACTTTCGGGGGCCAATGTAGGGCCACTCAGAGCTTCTTCCGGAAACCAGGTTGTAACAAACTCGGAATATAGGAAGGGTCGCGATCACTCCAATACGGTTACACATCGAAATGAACTCGATGAGATTGCGCTAGCTGTTTGGGGCTACCATTGTCGGGCATATGTTATAAAACCTCATCACCTCCTGCACCGGTGGGTGAAGAGAAAACCGAAGACTCTGTGACTTAGCCCAGTCAAAACCCTGTGCTCAACCCTCGGCACCCATAAGGCCACATCCTGAGGAACCCTATAACGGCAACGGATTCTATCCAAGTCCTCGAGAGTTATCTCCGAGACAACATCGCTCGGGCCCTTCATATTAACAGGTCAAGGGATGAAACGTGAACAAGCGAGCAAGGGTTTAGGGAGGAATGAACAATCTCTATAGCATGGGGGAGAAGGCATTACAGAAAGAATGCCCCCCCTAGCCCTCCTTAAATAACACTCTGGAAAGAAAGCCCAAGGTGCTAAAGCTTCCGATATGAGCGCCTAAAAATGTAAAAGCCCTGCCATGCGGGACCCCCGCAATCGCGGCCTACTGGAAACGAGGCGTTCCCTCCTTGTGTTGCGATGAAAAAATGATGATGAAATGATGGCCTGTCATTTACGAGATTATCATTGCCCACTTTTTCGGATCCCCCTGAATGAGATTGTTCCGGAACTCTACTCCCTACATCCGAATTTTACACTTCGAACTAGGGAGTGGGGGGCATGTGATGGGGGGTAAAATTATCATCGCATTAATGCTCGCATGCGTCGACAACCGGGTCAAGTCTAATCCCAACATCTTGTTGGCCAGCTGTCACATCCACTAAGTAGCGAAGCCCAATCACCCTCAACGGCGTCGGGATGCCTCGACAACTCGGGTTATCCTCGGCAGCCCGAGCTATCTTCATCCTCGGCAACCCGAGCTATCCTCATATCCCGGCAGCCTGAGCTATCTTCATACCCCGGCAGCCCGAGCTATCTTCATACCCTGGCAGCCCAAGCCATCTTCATACCTCGGCAGCCCAAGCCATCTTTATACCTCGGCAGCCCGAGCTACCTTCACCCTCGGCGGCCCGAGCTATTTTCGTACTTTGAAAAACCAAGTTGTCCCTTGCCTCAACTGGACCGAGGTACTTGAATGCCTCCACAGAATCCGGCGCGGAAGAGTTTGAATTCACCATAATTTAATGAGATTCCAAACGGAGAATCATGCCCAAAAGTGGCTTAAGGGCCATAGGGGTAGCCTAGAACCTACATGATCACTGAATCCCAAGGCATTAACCAGCTCTCCTAGTCGTCGATCTTCTAACTGATGAGGTACGAATCCTACTGGCCTTGTAACAAACCTGATTCAAATCCATTTTGAATCTCAACGGCTTTCAGACCCCTTACGACATGCCCAAGGAACCAGGTGATCGCCTATAAATACCAAGGCCCTCAAATCTCTCAGGTATGCATCCATTCACTGACTCTCATACTAAAAAACTTTATCGAAGCTCCCACAGAGCTCATTCTTCAAACTCAGTTACATCCCTTCCTAACATCCTTGAAAGGGCTGCTGACCTATCATTATGCATGTCAGCGGCTAAACCAGTGATCGGGATGCTGAGGAGCTTTTCGAGCTTTTCAAAGGTGAGATGAATCCTTTTCCCTTTAACATTGCTTACTAAACCTCCATCCCCTCTAGCCAAATTGAGATAGAATTCTTTTACTAGGGCTGGATAGGTAGGAACATCAAGAGAACACAGCATATCCCAGCCCATTTCCTTCAATTGTCTCCCGATTGAAAAACCTTCGGATTCAAATAGGTCAAAATCGACTTTTCTATCCATTGTGATGACTCTATCAGCTAGGGTATCTACATTTGTGGAAGATGTGTTGGGATTATCAGAATCTATGGACGAATCGCTGCTTGGAGTTGGCTCACGAATGGGACAACGTGCGAACCGCTTTTCCGTAGTTACCGGCGCTCCAACCACTGATTTTCTCCTTTTGGGTGCCATTTGATCTTTGGAAAGGTTTGATTTGGATGGAATTAGAGATGGGAAAGTTTTGGAGAAATTTTGGAAGAGTTTGGTTAGGATTTGAGAAAGTGATGAAGTGACGAGGTGCGACTCTGCCCTAATAAATCAACATTTGACTCCCAGGTGTCGACTCCCGCAAAGTCGGGTGTCGACTCCAAATTGCTAACACAGTCAGCGCTCGAACTGGAGTCGGCTCCGAATTTACAAGTGTCGGCTCCAAGGTCAGGGACCGAGAGCGACACAGTCAGAGGTGTCGACTCCTCATTCTGAGGTGTCGACTCCAGAGACAAATTCAGCAAAAAATATATGAGATACAAATGACTAAAACTCGTCAAAATAAATTTTATAAAATTTTGATAAAATTATGGAGTATTAAGGATCAAATAGCTTAAATGACTAGATAATTTGTCCTTAAAATAGTGAAGGGAATATCAAGAAATTGATAGAAATTTTAGATTCTCATTCCTTAATGTATCAAAATCAATCCATAGGGTCACATATCCCTAATTCACTTCTAAGATAACAAAATCTTTCTTCACTCAAAGGTTTTGTAAATATGTCAGCTAATTGTTCCTCTGTATTAACATATTCAAGATAAATTTCATTATTAGCTACATGTTCTCTTATGAAATGATATCTAATTTCAATGTGTTTTGTTCTTGAATGTTGAATTGGATTTTTAGTTAGATTTATTGCACTCGTGTTATCACATCTAATTGGTGTTTTGTCGGGGGTTATGCCATAATCTTCAAGTTGTCTCTTAATCCAAAGGATTTGAGCACAGCAACTTCCAGCTGCAACATATTCTGCTTCAGCAGTAGATAATGCAACCGAATTTTGCTTTTTGCTAAACCAAGAGATTAAGTTACATCCTAAGAATTGACATGCACCACTTGTGCTTTTTCTATCCAATTTACATCCAACATAGTCAGAATCAGAATATGCAATTAAATTTAAGGTTGAGTCTCTAGAGTACCATAAACCTATATTTTTAGTTCCACTTAAATATCTTAAAATTCTTTTTACAGCAATTAAGTGAGATTCTTTAGGTTCAGATTGAAATCTAGCACATAGACATACTGCAAACATAATATCTGGTCTACTAGCAGTTAAGTAAAGAAGAGATCCAATCATACCTCTGTAATATTTTTGATCTACTTTCTTACCATCTTCATCTTTGTCCAATTTGCACGAAGGACTCATAGGTGTCCCAAGTGGTTTGATTGACTCCATTCCAAATTTCTTGAGCAGTTCTTTTGTGTATTTGGCTTGATTGATGAAGATTCCATCTTTGCTTTGTTTGATTTGAAGTTCTAGGAAGAAGTTGAGTTCTCCCATCATACTCATTTCAAACTCACCTTGCATTAACTTTGCAAATTCTTGACATAACAAATTGTTAGTAGCACCGAAAATAATATCATCAACATATATCTGTACTACTAATAAATCTTTGTCTTTTGTTTTCAAAAATAGTGTTTTATCGACATTTTCTCTTACAAAATCATTTTCAATCAGAAATTTACTTAATCTTTCATACCAAGCCCTAGGTGCTTGTTTCAAACCGTATAGTGCTTTGTGTAATTTAAAAACATGATTTGGAAATTCATGATCTTCAAATCCCGATGGTTATTCAACAAAAACTTCTTCATTTATAAATTCATTTAAGAATGCGCTTTTAACATCCATTTGAAATAAATTGATATGCATATGGCATGCAAATGCAAGTAACAATCTAATTGCTTCAAGTCTAGCTACAGGTGCAAAAGTTTCATCAAAATCAATTCTTCTTCTTGATTATATCCTTTTGCAACTAATCTAGCTTTGTTTCTTATTACTATGCCATTTTCATCTAATTTATTTCTAAATACCCATTTTGATCCTATTACAGAATGATCTTTAGGTCTATCCACTAATGTCCAAACATTATTTCTAGTGCATTGATTTAATTCTTCTTGCATGGCTAACATCCAGTTATTATCTTTTTCAGCTTCTTCAATAGTTTTTGGTTCAATTTGAGATACAAATGCAAGATGATTATTGATGTTTCTCATTGATGATCTAGTTCTTACTCCTTGAGATGGATCACCTATAATTAATTCTCTTGGATGACCATAGGCATATCTTCAATCTCTAGGTAGATCTATATCATTACGATTTCCATCAATAACATCAACACTAGGAGAATCATTATCTTTAGCTTCTTGTTCATGATCTGAAGATACATCTATATTTAATTTTTCAATGTCTCTTTCTAGAATGTTTGTATCTTCCTCATCATCAATCTTTTTAGAACTTGATGCTAAAGATTCATCAAAGATTACATGAATAGATTCTTCTACTATTAAGTTTCTCTTGTTAAATACTCTATAAGCTTTACTTGATGTTGAATATCCTAAGAATATGTCTTCATCAGATTTTGCATCAAATTTTCCTAGGTTATCTTTGCCATTATTATGAATGAAACACTTACAACCAAATGCATGAAAATAGCTTATGTTTGGTTTTCTATTATTCCATAGTTCATAAGGTGTTTTCTTAATGATTGGCCTAATTAAAGCTCTATTAAGGATGTAGCATGCCGTGTTTATAGCTTCTGCCCAAAAGTATTTTGGTAAGTTGCTTTCACATAGCATGGTATATGCCATATCTTTTAGGGTTCTATTTTTTTTTTTAACTACACCATTTTGTTGCGATGTTCTAGGTGCAGAAAAATTATGATGTATGCCATTTTCTATGCAAAAATTTTTAAATAAATGATTTTCAAATTCGATGCCATGATCACTTCTTAGAGACACTATGGTGTTGTTTTTCTCATTTGTGACCTTCTTGAAGAATTTCAAAAATAGTGGAAAGGTCTCATCCTTATGAGCTAAAAATAACACCCAAGTGTATCTAGAGTAATCATCTACAATCACAAGACCATATTTCTTTCCTCCTAGACTTGTGGTTCTAGTAGGTCCAAAAAGATCCATGTGAAGTAGTTCAAGTGGCCTAGAAGTGGAAACAATATTTTTAGTTTTGAAAGAATTTCTAGTTTGTTTTCCAAATTGACATGCATCACAAATTTTATTATTTTCAAAATCTAATTGTGGAAGTCCTTTTACTAAATCCATTCTAATTAATTTTGAATAAGGTGTGTGCTTGCATGACCTAATCTACGATGCCACAACCAACCAATCTCATTTATATTAGCATTATTAGCAACTAGGCAATGATTACTTATAGACAAATTGTCTAAATCAATCAGGTATACATTGCCATTTCTATTTCCAATAAAAACAATGCTATTATCAATGGGATTAGAAACTGTGCATATAGAAGATTCAAATGATACTTTAAAACCTTTGTCACATAATTGACTAATGCTAATTAAATTATGTTTCAAACCATCAACATATAAGACATTTTCAATATATGTGGAGGGAGTTATTTGAATGTTACCAAACCCCAAGATTTGGCCTTTGCCATTGTCGCCAAATGTAACTACTCCTCCTCTTTTGCTTTCAAGGGTGATGAATTGATCCTTGTCACCCGTCATGTGCCTTGAGCAGCCGCTATCGAGATACCACTTTCTCTTTGATCTTTTGGCCGCAAGACACTCCTGCAAAAATAATTAAGTCTTATATTTAGGTACCCAAGCTTTCTTGGGTCCTTCATGGTTAGTAGCATAAACAATTGTTCCTTTAGGAACCCAAATTTTCTTTCCTTTACTATTTATCTTCTTATCTATTTTCTTAAAATTGCATTCAAAAACTTTGTGTCCCTTCTTGTTACAGTAATGACATGTAACATTATCATTGTTTTGTTCCTTTCTAAAAAAGTTTTTGACAAATTTTTGTTTCAAATTAGGTCTATATCCTAAACCAGCCTTATCATATATAGCTCTTTGATTACTTAACAATAAATTAAGTTTTTCTGAACTATAAGTGAATTTATCAACAATACTTTTATATTTATCAACTTCCTTCTTTAGTTTATCATTTTCATTAAAAATTGATTCTTTTTCTTTAGTCAAATTATCTTTTTCAGATTTCAGCACTTTAGTTTCTTTATTAAGATTTTCTTTTTCTTCAATCAAAGTTAAATTTTCATTTTTTAAAAACTTATATTTCTTTTTCAAATTTTGAAATCACCAACAAGTTCATTAAAAGCATCAAACAATTCATCAAAAGCAAATTCATCGCAAGGGTTTTCAGAACTTACCTCATCCTCTTCGTTTGCCATAAAGCAAATGTTAGCAACCTCCTTTTGTTCTTCCTCCGATGAGGATTCATCGCTGTCGCTCCTAGGTTGCAACATAGGCTTTCTTTTTCTTCTTGAAAGTCTTTTTCAGTTGAGGACAATCATATCTGTAATGCCCCGGTTTCTTACATTCATAGCAAATCAAGGGGTCTTTCTCTTTATCCTTGTCCTTGTCTTTTTCTTTCTCTCCTTCCATCTTAGTTCCAAATTTCTTCTTGTGGAAGGGTCTCTTTCTCCTCATGAATTTTTTGAACTTTCTTGCTAGAAGAGCTGTCTCATCATCATCTTCTTCACTATCATTGCAGCTCTCCTCATTTTCAGCAGCCTTAAGAGCTATGGTCTTTTTCTTTTCACATCTTCTTCTATGTGCTGCTTCATGGTCAATTCATGGGTCATTAGGGATCCTAGAAGCTCCTCTAAGGGTAAGGTGTTGAGGTCCTTTGCTTCTTGGATTGCTGTCACCTTCGCTTCCCACGTTCTTGGAAGTGACCTGAGAATTTTTCGAACAAGTTCAGAGTTAGAATATGTTTTGCCTAAACTTTTCAACCCATTTACAATATCAGTAAATCTAGTATACATGCTAGCTATATTTTCAGTTTGTTCCATGCAAAATAACTCATATTTATGAACAAGAATGTTTATTTTGGATTCTTTTACTTGGTTAGTACCCTCATGGGTAACCTCTAATCTATCCCAAATCTCCTTTGCGGAATTACAAGTGGAGATTCTATTAAATTCATTAGCATCTAAAGAGCAATATAAGACATTCATGGCCTTAGCATTGAGCTGTGCCATTTTTCTATCATTATCATTCCAATCCCTTTCGGGCTTAGGAACAATAGTGCCATCAATAACGTGTGTGGGTGTACTAGGTCCATTAGTTATAACACCCCACAATTCATAATCAGAAGCTTGAATGAATATCCTCATTCTTGCTTTCCAATAAGAATAGTTGGAACCATTAAACAAAGGAGGTCTATTTGTAGAATGACCTTCGGCAAATGATCCAACTTGAGTTGCCATTTGGATCTTTAGCTCTTGATCGTGTGATCAAAATCTAATGAGCACTTGCTCTGATACCAATTGTTGGCCCAGATGACAACCCAAGAGGGGGGGGTGAATTGGGTTCTTTAAAAAAATTTAGCCTCTTGAAAAATTGTTTGCTTAAGATGAATGAAAACAAATGCAATGTAAATATTAAGTACAACGAATAAAACGGAGATAGAGATAGAGTCAATGAAGCACGGCAAACACAAAGATTTTATAGTGGTTCGGTGTATCCAACACCTACGTCCACTCCCAAGATCCTACTTGGGTCCACACTATAATCACCTCGATTACAGCCGAGTTGTTTTACAAGTTCACAACTCAAACTTGTTGTTTTACCCGGGATCACAACGAACCCAGCCGGTTTTTCGGGCTCACCAGCACAAAACCCAAAACTCAAGCAAAACTAGCTTGACCCGAGGTTAACAACCTCCACTAGTTCAATCCCCTTTGATTGAACTAGGCACAAACAAGAATAATAATGTTTTACAAATTTCACAGCTCCTTAATGAGCAAATATTCAAAGAAAAGTAAATAGGTTTAGAAAAGCCTGGTTTGAAGTTGTTTGGCTTTGAGCTTTTCTTTTTTTTCTCTTCTCCTTGCTGGGTTGAATCAAGCCTCAGCTTCGATTCTTCACAGTAGATGCAGTTGAGAAGATTGAAAAGTTGGTCTCTTTCTTCTAGTTGAGAATCCTCCGATTTTCCTTTATTTGAACGGCTTGGATTCTTCTTTGAGCTTTGTGGAGTGGAAGGTTTTGAACTTGAAAGCTCCTCTCTTGGATATAAGGCTCAAGACTTCTCGGATTTTGATTTTGATTTTTGTCTATCCATTTCTATATCTCTTTCTCTCTTTTTTTTCAAACGGTTATTTTTCCCCTTTTTATAGATTTTCCTTTGATTCATTTTTGGATGGAAATCTAGCCGTTGGAGTGTACCTGGAAGGATTTTTCATTCATAAAAAATAGTCGTTAGATGTCAGAAATCAAAAATATTACCGTTAGAGCTGATCTGGCATTTTTGATTTTTCGTCCAGGTGGGTTGGAGTCGGCTCCAGCTTTTCAGGTGTCGGCTCCGAATCGTTTTTCCATAAATAGTAAAATCTAAGTTCGTCATGGAGTCGGCTCCGCAAAAGTAAGTGTCGGCTCACCGTCGTCAGGTGTCGGCTCTTGAAAACTGTAGGTATCGGCTCCAAGATGCTCAGAAAAATCAACGCTCTATTCCAGCATCGGAGTCGGCTCCAGACACAGTAAAGTGTCGACTCCGAAACCTTAGGTGTCGGCTCCGAAACTCTAGGTGTTGGCTCCAGGCTGTATCAAAAATCAGATTAAAATTGAATTGGCCATGGGGTCGGCTCCAGACTTTCTAGGTGTCGACTCCAAGCTCTGAAACTTTGAAACCTCTGATTTGTATTTGATTCAAAATTCATTTCTTAATTCCTTTAAATTGATCAAATAAATTTAAGTCCTGAAACACTTATAAAATCCATTAGTAATCAAATAAATATACTCAATTCCTTTATTAATCATCAAAATCAATGAATGGATCAATACGCCCTCCCGTTTCACTGAGGCCACGGCCACGGCAGCGGCCGTGGCCTGGCCATGGCAGCGGCTGTGGCTGGCGGTGGCCTGGCCACCGTTTAAAAAAAAATTGCTTGGGGTGGGGTTTTTCCCCCACCCCTGAGGCGCCGGCCACGGCAGCGGCCATGGCCGTCGTCTGAGGCCTCGGCCACGGCCGTGGCCGAAGATGACAGCCACAGCCGCTGCCATGGCCGGCGGTGTCCTGGCCACCGTGGCCAGGCCACCGTTAAAAAAAAAATGGTTGGGGTGGGGTTTTTCCCCCACCCCTGAGGCACCGACCACAGCGGCGGCCGTGGCCGTCGTCTCAAGCCTCGGCTGCGGCCGTGGCCGGAGACGACGGCCACGGTCGCTGCCGTGGCCGGCGCAGGCCACCGTTAAAAAAAATGGTTGGGGTGGGGTTTTTCCCCTACCCCTGAGGCGCCGGCCACGGCGGTGGCCGTGGCCGGCGTCTCAGGCCTCGGCCGCGGCCGTGGCCGGAGACGACAGCCAAGGCCGCTGCCATGATCGGTGGTGGCCTAGCCACAGTGGCCAGGCCACCGTTAAAAAAAAATGGTTGGGGTGGGGTTTTTCCCCCACCCTTGAGGCGCCGACCATGGCGGCCATGGTCGGAGACGACGGCCACGGCCACTGCCGTGGCCGGCGGTGGCCTGGCCACCGTGGCTAGGCCACCGTTTAAAAAAAATGGTTGGGGTGGGGTTTTTCCCCCACCCCTGAGGCGCCGGCCACGAAGACCGGTTAAATATCTATCGCAATGGCTATCACAATGGCCATTGAAAACCGTAACAACCTCTACTGGCTATTTTGTTAATACGGTTCGTTCTCATTAAATGTCTATCGCAATGGCCATTGAAGACCGTAACAACCTCTACTGGCTATTTTGTTAATGGGTACAAATTTCAGATTGAACGATTAGCAACTTCAAGAGGCACGCAGAATTGGGGCGTGTGTGTTAAAGGAGAAAGTGTTGGAGCAAATATACAGGATTATTATGAAAAGTTAGTAGAGGTGGTTGAAGTTGAATATCCCGGTTGGCCTATGAAACGAACCGTATTGTTTCGTTGCGATTGGTTTGATCCGACAGTTCCGGTGGGTAAAAGGGTTTATAACGACTACAATTTAGTTGAAGTGAACCATCGACGAAGATTGCAAAAATATGAACCATTCATCCTTGCATCCCAAGCTCAGCAAGTGTTTTACTACGGATATCCAAGTTTGCGCAACGACAAGCGAGATTGGTGGGCTATTTCTAAAATTGTCCCACATTCAACAATCGTATTAGACGAGAGTTCATCAAGTCAATCAGCCGAGTGCCCTGCATTTCAAGAGGATGAGATGGAAATGCATGCAATTGAGGACGACACAAAGGCTCCTGAAACATCACTTAGAGATCCAAATGGTAATATCCAAGAAATAGCGGATGCAAATGTTCGGTTTCCTTTCGATGATAATGAAACTGAATCGCAGTCCGATACGACATCAGATGTTGAACTAAGATTTCACGTAACAAATGAAACCGACTAAACATAGATGTTTTTTTTAATTCAATTTATTTTTATAAATGTTATATTTTTACATATTCAATCATTAATCGTAATTACATTCATGAATCTTTAGTATTTTCAGTATGATGGGCCGAGGTAGATCTACCGACGACGGACGGAGTGAGCAGGGGCGTAGCCCTGCAGCATCTGATCACATGAGCTTTAGAGATGGAGAGTTTCGATCTCCACACATCGCACAGCCTTCGATCTCTTCAGTAGTCGGTGGTGATCCTGCATTGCTATTATCATCCAGCCGATCGGCACTGACCTCCGAGAGTTCTTCCACTATCGGCCGCACCGTACTTCGACTGGATGCTCATGGGCTGTAAGTATATACTAATAAAAATATATATTTATATTTTTAAGTCAATTACTTATAAACATGCATTTCTTTTATAGATTTATTGAGCAACATCATGTATCGAGCCACATCAGCTCCATATTTCAGAGGCGTGCGGATCCTAGTGGCTACGATTGGCGCCATGTATCTGCAGCCACGAGGGAGTTTTATTTTTCAGAGTTTCAGGTAAACTTATTAAATACAATTTATCACTGATATAAAATTTCTTAATCTTAATAAATTCTGAAACTAACTGTTTATTTTAATGCAGAAAAAGTTTACGTGGGACCCTGCCAGCCATGATGCCATTAGGGCAGCATGGGAAGCTCTTACGGGACGCCGATACTCCGATATGCTTCATCGTTGGAGGTCATCGGGTCACCGTCCTGCGCATGTGCTAGAGGGTATTTGGCATGAGTGGCAGCAGGTCTGGTAGTCTGATGGCTGGCGCGGGAGGTCCGCATCAGCTAGCACGAATGCCGATCTGAGAGGGGCGGTCCTGGCACGGGTCTCTCCTGCCACACTTCGGGCTCCATTTCAATTCAGGAGCACAGACACTGTATGGTAAGAAAATATAAATAATTTAATTACTAATTTAGTTATTTACAAATACTTACTTTAATTCAATTTTTCTGTTGTTATAGTCTGAGCAGGAGGGCGGAGATCCTGGTGAGTTTCGTCTATTTAGGGCGACACACATCAGGAGGGACGGTTCCTGGGTCAATACACGATCACGGGAGGTTACGGTAAGAAATTAGCTTTATGTTGTATTTATTTAATTTCTAAAATTTTATTTAAAGAAATTTATTGATTCATTTATTATTGATTTTATAATTCAAAGACACGAGTCGAGGAGCTTCACTCCCAGGCATCGCAGGTCGACTCCACTGATGGGGGGACGCTCGTCGAACTCTCAGCAGAGGAGAGTCGACATGTGTTTTTGGAGGCTGTTGGTGCCCAGTCGCGAGACCGCAGGGTCTATGGTCTGGGCACTAGAGCTTCTACATATTTTCCTCATTAGGCCTCCAGCTCGCGATATTCTGGCGATATTCCTGCCGAGCGTTTAGACGACATTCGGAGATCTATCACAAAGGAGGTTCGTCAGGAGGTTCGACAGGACGTTCGGCAGGAGGTTTGACAGGAGGTTGAGCACGAGTTCGAGCAGCGTGTGGGAGGCCTTCAGCAGGAGCTTGCAGACGTGTGAGAGCAGATGCGTCAGTTACAGGATATGGTTAGCCGCATATCGCAGGGTTTCCAGCCTCCACGTGATCGTGCCGATTCTTGATGTATTTTTTCTTTACTTTTTGTATTTTATACATGAAAACTTCAAAATTTTAATATATTAATTATTTTTAAAAATTGAATGATAAATGTTTGGATCAATATGAGTTATGAATGTTTCGATCAATATTTAAATGTAATGAAATTGTATTAACCGTTTTAATTTTTAAAATTTTATTTTTTAAAAAAAATTAATTAGCGACGCATTAGCGATTAAAATTGCATCGCTAATATTTCTAAAATATTATTATTAAATATTGCGATGCAATGATCTGGCATCGCAATATTTTAAAAAAAATTAATTAGCGATGTATTAGCGACTCAAATTGTATCGCTAATATATCTAAAATATTATTATTAAATATTACGACGCAATGACCTAGCATCGCAATATTTTAAAAAAAATTTAATTAGCAACGCATTAGCGACACAAATTACGTCGCTAATATATCTAAAATATTATTATTAAATATTGCGATGCAACTAAATGTATCGCAATATTGCGACGCAATTGAATGCGTCATAATATTTAATAATAATATTAAATATTAAAAATTAATTTTAAAATTAGCGACACATTTAGGATGCGTCGCAATATTGCGATGCATTTAGTGCGTCACAGAGAGTCGCTGTTAAGCGACGCAATTGCGACAAATTGATATTGCGACGATCATCGTAGCGACGTCGTCATTGCATCGCTAATGCGTTGCAATAGCATATTTAGCGACGCATTAGCGATGCATTTGGGCGTCGTTATATTTTTATTCTCTTGTAGTGATGGTGGAGTGCAGCATGCGGATGGTATATTGATCATAATAACTCATCTGAATTTGCTATTTATTTATATAATGAGGCTATATATGTATGCTAATGTCTTTATTTTTATTTACTTATGTATTAGTCTTGTAATTTTGTAGTTAATATGTTTTCCTTAATTTTTCCTACGATCAGGCAAAAGAGTTAGGACGCCAACCAAATCCAATAGAACTTTTTGAGGCAACATACACTAGAAAGACTGCCTCAGGAATTGAGTATGTGGACTAGCAGTCTAAGGCTGTTGCAGTAAGTATTTTTAAACTAAATAATTCTTCATATTTCAAAATTTGTTTGTTCGCTTTTTCTATTAATCTCATGCAATTTATATTTTTTCTTGTTAAAATTTGTATTGTAGGAAAAAGTACAGACCCTTAGAAAGATTGCTTCTTAGCCAGTGGAGGATTCCAATGCGCCATGTGAGCCAGATTTGAGGGAGTTATTTTTAGAAGCGGTTCGTGGCCATAAAAAGGGGCGTGTATACGGGATGGGCATTAAGGCATCACATTTCTACACTGGTACCTCCTTTCACTTCACTGCCACATCATGGGATATTAGTGCAGAGCAATTGCGTGTTAGTATTATGCAAGATATGCAGCAGGAGGTTTAGAATATGTTGGAGTCATAGAGGCAGCAAATGCAAGAAGAGATGCATGGCAAACTTCGAGATGAGATGCATGACGAACTTCGAGATGAATTTGTGGCGAACTTCAAGATGAGATTCGAGATGAACTTCGAGATGAGATTCGAGACGATATTTGAAATGAAATTCTGGACAACATGCATGTTGAGATGCGACAGCTGATAGCAAAGATGACTCGTTCTAATCATATTTTTGCTCCAGCTCCACAGTGAGATCCACCTCATTCTGATAGCATGTAGAACATATTTTAATTACTGAATATTTATGGGATATTTATCATGTTTTGAAGTTTATTGTAAAAAAAATTGTTTGTAAGATATTTTAATATATATTTCATGACTTCTTTTTAAAAATTATTTGCATTTCAATAAATTGAATTTTTAAATTATAGGAACTAATATATATATATATATAATAATTATTAAAAAATAATAATTAGCAACGGATAATAAATCTATCGGTAATCCATCGCTAATTAGCAACGGAATTATATCTATCGCTAACCAGCAACGAATGCAAAATCTGTCGCTAATTAGGGACAAAATTTATTCTGTCGCTAATTAGCAATGAATAAAAACTCTGTAGCTAATCCATCGCTAATTAGTGACAGAAATTATTCAATCGCTAATAAGCAATGGATAAAAAATCCATCGCTACTCCGTCGCTAATCTTAGCGACAGATTTGAATTCTATCGCTAAATGTTTTGCGAGAAGCATTTCTGCGACGGATTTGCAACGGAATTCATACTTTTAGCGATGGATTTTTTCGTTGTTAAATTTATTTTTTCTTGTAGTGCATGCCCCTGAGGAGGCAGGGTATCTTCGAAGTCTCCTCCTTATTCAAGGGTAGGTACAAGAAGTAGCATCACTCATAGGAAGATCGAGAAAATGCTTCTCAAATGACAAAAAAGGTGGGGCACTATTATTGGATCACTATCACCAATGTTCCATCATTAGCCACGGATTGCGTCCTCCTGTATGTCATCGAGGTATTGTATCTCGAGCTATGAAGGGTCCTTTGACTGCTGGACATTACCTCCACTCACGGGTGTCCGCGTGACACTTTCATCGGGTGGGACATTTCAAAAATTGCATATAAAGATCGTTCCGTCTGTCCCTTCAAGCCTTTCACACCTTTGGTACTCTTTCTGTGCTCTTTTTGCCCTCTGAGTCTTGAGCCTTCTACTCTTTCTTTCTAAATCTAGGTCAGCCTTTCTTGTCTTCTTGTTCTTTGCTTTTCTTCCTCATGGACCCTCATACCAGTAGGAAAGGTAAGAGGCCCATGGTTGAACCTTCCAAGAATGAAATCTTTCAGAGACGACATCGGGTAGCCAGTGGTATCCCCATCCATGACCACTTGACGACCGTGACATAGGAGCCACCCAGGGTTTCTCCATCACCACCAGTCAGTCTAACACCTCCTCCGATCGCCACTTCTAGTTCGGTGGGTCCGAAGGGGTCACCTCCACCATGTCCTTTGAGGAAATAGAGGACCTTAGGGCTAGGTATAGGGTCCCTGATAGCATCCGCCTATCTGCTTCCAAGCCCAATGACAGGGTGACCTCCAGCCAATCCAATGGAGTTTCCCTGTATGAGAAATTCTTCAAGAGTGGGCTTCATCTTCCTTTTCACCCTTTCATTCTTAATCTTTTAGATACATATGACCTTGTTCTGGCACAGTTGACTTTGAACTCCATTCAGATCATCTGTGCCTTCATTGTACTCTATCATTTTCATGGTCTTTCTGCTCGAGTTTCTCTATTTTGGGCTTTGTATAAACTCCACCACTATAACGAAGCTAGGTGGTGGATCTTTACCTCCAGACCTAAAAGGATTCTTAAACTTGACCAGCCCTCAAAAATCAAGGGATGGAAATTCTGTTTCTTCTATGCACATATGGACGGGTGAGGATGGGCTGGGGGAGTCCCGATATCAGCCTGAATAGGAACTTGGCCATAGATGAGAGAGACCAAGAGGTTTTTGACTTGTTGGTGTCCTCTCATATTCCATCCTACTGGGAGTTGCTATCTGAAAGTAATCTTTGCGAGGCCGGCATAGCATCGGCGTAGCACCGACGTTGCCAGCATCGATTCCTGGTGAGCACGATTCTCTCCCCTTCTTTTTTTCAATTTATTTTTTGACCTTTGATCTCTTATGCAGCAATGAGGTTTTCGTTCAAGCATCTGAAAGCGGGTGCTCGGAGGAGAAGGGAGGCCACTTGTGATGTCGTGAGGCCTTGTCAGGAGGTTCAGAGTGAACCAGTCTGGGCCCCTGGGTTCCATCCGAAGCCGCACCCACATGGGAGCCGAGAAGAGAGAGTCCCCCGACCGAGGCGCCAGTATGGGGGACTCTTCTATTGTGGTTGAGGTGGAGCCAGCAAGGGACAGCCAGTCAACTTCGATGGAACCGACGAGGGATGAGCCCACAACCACTGCCGGGCCGAGAAGAGGAGGCCGGGGGAGAGGCACCGCCGATGGTCGAGGATGAAGGAGAGGCACGCTGGTAGCCCAGTCGACACCCAATGGAGAGCCCGCCCTTGCCACCGCCATGGAGGCCCAACCCGGGGCATCGCCATCGAGGTTGTTGGTGGCGAATAGTGGGCGATTGGCGGAGCGCTTGTTTGTGTGCGTCCGCCTCTCACATTTCCAGGAGGATCTTCGCCGCTAACCGATCACCATCACCCTCGATACCTTGTATACTGCCATGCTTCAGGTAAGTATTTTTGTGTTATCTCCTTATGTATTGACTTGGACCAAGCCTTAACCAATTGATTTTTGCAGTCGACGAATGGCATCTTCGTCCTTCGAGATGCTTGCTTTTGAACCACTAATAGTTGAAGCGGCTGTCGCCCATGCCCGGGTCGACAGCTTGGCCAAGGAGTTGGCCAAAGTTTGGGCCCGAGAAGCAACAGCGGTCGACGAGCTTCGAGCCACCCGGGAGGAGAACCGCAACTGGGAAGCACAGTTGGAGGAGGCCGAGAAGAAGGCTAGGATTGTCGAGGCCAAATTGGGGGAGGCCATGGCGAGGTTGAGGCCCACTGAAGAGTAGCTCGAGGATGTTCTTCTCAAGTTAGGCGACATCGAGGAGCGGGCTGAGAAGGCAGAGGCGGAGGCTTGGGCCACCGAGGAGAAAGTGGTCATTACAAAGGCAGATGCCTAAGCCACATGGGAAAAGATGATCGCCGCTGAGGCCCAAGTTCGGAAAGTGGTGGAGCACTACAAGGGCTCCACTGATTTTGCTGGACAAATGTGTGAGGCAGCAATCGATACCTACTTCAAAGGCTTTGAACATTGCAAGAACAAGATCTCCCAGGTCTTCAAGATTGCTGGACTTGATGACTTTCAACCTGGAGATTTCGAGGAAGACAAGGAGCCGAAGAGGAATGGTGCCGAGGATGGACCAGGGCCTGCAGATCCATAGGCTTTTGTATTTTTTCTTTTTATTTTGGGATTTGTCCTTTGAAGTAATCCGACTCGAGTCAGTTCCCTTGTATGACATTTAAATATCATTGAAAGAAATATTTTATCTAAGTATACTATACTTAGCTTTTTGTAGCACCCTTATTTTTTTGTATTCACGTCTCGGCCTCACCCTTTAGGCTTGATAGGGCTTATTCCATCCTCCTTGACTCATCTCGGGAGTTAGCAGCCTGACTTGAGGCTTGTGTAGACTTTTTAGAGATGGTTGAGCCTGCTTAAGCCCCTTAGGCATTTGCCGGAGTGATCTTAGTGTTGGGAATTGTATTTTAAAGCCAATCATTTGATGATTGATGTAAATTGCATATAAATTGATATGTTAATAAAAGTTATTTGGCAGTTTATTCATTACAAGAACATCTTCTTAAAACTCCTAATTAAAATGAATCCCTTAGGATCTTCTTTTACAATAAAGGAGGATTTATCTTTGAAGGTCGAATAAATGATATACTATGATAGGGTCATAGTACTATCAATTATAGGACGTTGTATATCATGTTTGTTGGTTATCCTCTTAACCAAGGAGTGTAGAGACACTGGTATGACATACAGGTGAAAGTATAGGAGTATATTTCACCGAATGTGACTCATTTTTGGACACTCTGCTGTCAAGAGTTAATTCAAGAAGATATGGGTATAAGTATTCTTAAGACCTGAAGATCACAATCGATGACTTGCAAGCAACTCACTGTACTTAGGTGACGGACCATCTGGATTTTTAATCTAACTACGAAAGGTTACTGAGTGCAGTCAAGTACTTGTGGTGGTCAGTTGTGGATCAAGATGAAATTTGACTTATCCTGCTAAAAGAAGAAATGCTTGTGTTTCAACTTAGCAAGACCTTGGCCAAGGCACTTCATGTGAAGGTCACATGATCACTAAAGTTGAAATCACTTTATGGATTTGTTGTTTACAGTTGATATGCTCTTAAGCTATCCTTAGCATTTATGGTCAAAAGGATGAATTATACGATAACTATTTCTTAGGTTCTTGGAGTTTGCTCGGCAACTCTTCGACCTATCCGAACATCGAGTTTCATTGCTAGATGGGCACATCGATTAGCATAGAAAATTATTTCTATGCTACCAACTTAGGTTTGAGCCTAGAGAGTCACACACATTGAAGTTTTTCAGGATAATCTATTTGCTGATCAACGATTGAGAATCGTATTTGATTTAATTAATCAATTTGATTGATTGAATTATATCGATTGGGTTAAGTACAAGTGAATAAGATTCAATTAGGTTTAAGTCTATTAGAAGGACTAATCAATTTCAAATATTAATTTAAAATTAGACTTGATTTAGATTTAAATAGATTCAGGACTAGCCAAATTTGATTTGGGCTAGGAACATGATCTATGAGGGTTTAATCCAATAAATTTAAATCAGCTTAAACCAAAACCTAAATCCAAACCCCATGTGTGAAAAGGATTTTCTTGCATGAGGATCTCACATGATGAGATAACTAAAATCTCATTCCATGAGAAATTAAATTCCCATGCAGAATTTAATGTATAACTTTTAATCTTCTCAAAACGGTTTATTGGAATTCTAAGTGTTAGAAGAATTCTAAGTGTTAGAGTTCACGTGGAATTAATGTGCCTCTTTGGTTTTCACCAAACGTCACGTACCTCTTTGTTTTCATCAAACATTGGAATTCTAAATGTTAAAATTCAATGGGCTAAAGGCTGAATTGAGCCTATAAATAGAGGGCATTCTTCATCAGATGATATATGGATTGGAATTCTAAAAAGTCAAGAACCAAGTGTTGTAGTTCTAAGAGTTAGAACAAAAAATTCTGGTGTAATTCTGGTGTTGGCAAAAGCTTGATGGATCTTGAAGAAAGATTCAAGTGGGAGGATTCAAGATTAGCAAAGTTATTTTTTCGTGAGCTAGCACTCCTGAAAATCCGATCATTCAGGGACTTCGCGTGAACGATTCTAGAGGCTGGACGATTGAACGGCTGCATAGCATAACGAATTTACTTATTATTCTTAAGGTAAGTTTTATGATCCCTAGATCTTAAGGTAGGCTTCAGGACAAGCAGTATGACTTCTTATCTTGAAGATCAAGATATGATCTTAATGATTTTATTTATATGCATAATTTAGATCAAATGATCCTATAGTATTAGGCAAAGATATGATCTTGATGTATGTTGGATAGATTAATATTTAATCTTTAAGCTTTCGCATTGGTAATTGTTACCAAAATTTTAAAATAAGCATGCCTTGGAGTCATTTCTCCCTTTACTTAGGGTGCTGAAGCCTTTTAGAATCACCTCGGGGGTTTCTTTGGCCGGCCCGGAGGTTGATTCGAAAGTCACTGGAACCATCAAAGGTCTTAAACCATCTCAAAGGTTTCTTTAGCCGGTCTGGGGGTGACTTGATAGTCGTGATACCATCGAGAGCCTTTTGAAACTACCTCGAGGGTTTCTTCGGTCGGCCTGGGGGTTGACTCGAGAGTCGTCGGAACAATCAAAGGTCTTGAACCGCCTTGGAGGTTTCTTCGGCCAACCCTGGGGTGACCTAATAGTCACGAGACCATCGAGAACCTTTTGGAACTATCTCAGGGGTTTCTTCGATTGGTCCGGAGGTTGACTTGAGAGTTGTCGAAACCATCGAAGGTCTTAAACTACCTCATGGGCTTCTTTGATCGATTCGGGGGTGACATAATAGTCGTGAGACCTTTGAGAGTCTTTTAGAATCATCTTGGGGGTTTCTTTGGCTGGTCTAAGGGCTAACTTGAGAGTCACCAAAACCATCGAAGGTCTTGAACCACCTCGAGGGTTTCTTCGGTCGGCCCGAAGGTTGCTAAACTTCCAAATCGGATGAGAAGGTGGCATTTCAAACCCCTATTACTTTCATCAGCTGAATGCATGCATCATTGATAATATCGATGAAGATTGTCCATGTTCCTGGTGCAAGGGATTGGCCACCCATCGAGCTCTTCAATCCTATATGCTCCTTGGTGAAGTGCTTCAGTGACCCGATAGGGCCCTTTTCAATTTGAAGATAGCTTGCCTCCCTCCATTGGTTTGGATACCTCAGCCCTTCTGAGAATTAAGTCTCCGGAGAAAAATGTCTTGGAGTGAACTCGGGCATTGTAATATTTTGCCACTCGCTAGCGAAATACAGCCATTCTGAGCCACACCCGATCTTGCGCTTCATCGATGAAGTTGATGTTGGCTCTTAGTTGGGTAGGATTGTCTTCTTCATTATATGACTCCACTCAAAGACTTGGAAGGCCGATCTTCACAGGGATGACTACTTCTGATCCGAAGATGAGCCTGAAGGGAGTCTCTCCTATAGGGGTCCTTGGAGTTGTATGATATGCCCATAGCATACTCGAGAGCTTCTCCACCCATCTATCTTTGAAATCATCCAACCGGATTCTGAGTCCCTGAAGAATGGTCTGATTCATGTCCTCGGCTTCTTCATTAGTCTGTGGATGGCTGATAGAAGTAAATCGGTAGTAGATGTTCAGTTCGGTGCAAAACCTTTTGAAGGTGGCATTGTTAAATTATCGGTCGTTGTCGGTAATGATGGTGTGGGATAATCCGAAGCGGCAGATGATGGACTTCCAGAAGAAGGACTTCACCTTGCTCTCCATAATTTTTGCTAATGCCTCGACCTCGACCCATTTGGTGAAGTAGTCGATGGCAATGAGTAGGAGCCTCCGTTGACCCAAAGCTGGGGGGAATAGTCCAACGATATCCATCCCTCATTGGGCAAAGGGCCATGGGGCCAAGAGCAGACTCAGTTGAGAGGCTGGCTGTTGTTGGATATTGGCATGCTGTTGGCATCTATCGTACTTTCGGACCAACTCAGTAGCATCCTCTTGTATGGTGAGCCAGTAATAATCCTGGCAGAGAGCTTTGTACGCCAGCAATCTACCCTCCAAGTGGTTCTCACATATGCCTTTATGGATCTTCCTGAGGATGTAGTCGGCATTTACAGGACCGACACACTTAAGGAGAGGGTAAGAGAAGAACCTCTTATATAATTGCCCATTCAGCAGCATAATCTTGGAAGCCCTCCATCTGAGCAGCTTGGCTTCCGTGTGATCGGCGAAAAGATTATCGTCGGTGAGGTAGTGGATTAGGCATCCATCCATGTTGACTTTTGTGTGATTGGCAGGACCTCTTCTACGATATCAGTACTTGGAGCTTTCAGATGCTCAACATAAGTTCTTCCAAAGTGTTATCCGTCGAGGTGGCTAGCCATGATAGGGCATCAGCCCTAGCTTTTTTGCCCCTAGGAATGTAGCTGATGCTGAAATGGGTTAATGAGGAGGTTTGTGACCTGACCTTATTCAAATACCGAGATATAATAGGGTCTCTAGCTTTATATTCCTTAATGATTTGTCCAGAGATAAGTTGGGAGTCGATGAAGGCTCTGAGGCACTTTACTCCGAGTGCTTGTACGAGCTTTATTCCAGCTAATAGGGCTTTGTACTTGGCTTGATTATTTGTGACCTTGAAGAGAAACCGGAGGGCGTATTCCAATACTATGCCTTCTGGGTTCGCAAGAATGAGACCTACTCTGCTCCCTTGGGCATTGGAGGCACTGTCTACGTGAAAAACCTAGGTCTCCATTGCTTTCTCGGGCTCAACGTCTGAGCATATCATTAGGGGTTCTTTGCATTGTTCCTCAATCCATGTGCATTCAACCAAGAAATTTGCCAACACTTGGGACTTCAAGGCCATTCTCGACTGAAATGAAAGGTCAAATTTATTGAGAATTGTGTCCTAAAGCCAATCAACTAACATGTAGATAATTATGCAAATTATAAATATATATAAATTATTAATTAATAAACTGTTTATTTGGCGATTCATCTCATTGCATCTTTCTGAAATAAATTCTTTTGTGATGAAGTCTTTAGAACCATAATCGATTCAATAAAGAGAGGGTTTATTGAGTGGTTCTTAAAATAGTTGCGACCAAATGATATATAGTTATAGGACAACTATGTGTCAAGTAAAGGTCATTGTATGTCATATGGGTTAGTTGTCCTCTTTACCAAGGAGTATAGTGACACTGGTATAATATGCAGGTGAGGTGTATGACATCTCACTGAACGTAACCAATCTGTGGAACACTCTTCTGCCAAGAAGTGTTCATGAAGGAATATGGATATAAGTGTCCCTTTGACCTGAGATCACCATGGTAACTTACAAGCAATCTACTGTACTTTGGTAACGGATTACCTGGATTTTTAATCCAGTGATAGAAGGTTTCTGGGTGCAGTAAAGTACTTGTGGAGCAGTGAGTGGATCAAGATGTGATTGATCCCTCCAAATAGTTTGGAGTAAATATCTCACTATGTTTTAATTTAGCAAAACCTTGCCAGGATAGTCCTTGTAAGAAGGCACAGGACTTGTGAAGATTGAGACACTTTATGGATGAGCTGATTAAGGGTTGGTAGTTAAAACCTAAGTCATCTTGAGCATTGGGGTTCAAAGGGATGAATTATATGGTAACCATATGCCAGAGGTTCTTGATTGTTGCTTTGCAACCTTCGGCCTATCCGGACGTTGGGTGTCATTGCTAGATGGCGACTTCGATTAGTATTGAAAGTGTTCCAGTGCTACCGGCTTAGAGTTCGAACCTATGGGGTCACACACCATAGGGAATTCTGCCCGACTGGATGATTGAGAAACTAAATGTTAGTAAATTAATTGAATGATTAAATTGACAATACAATTACTGGCTAGCTCAATTTGATTGAGCTATGAATATCTGGGTCAAATCAAATAGGATTTGGTTTGGGCTCAAATTTAGGTAAGCCTAATGTTAATATCCTTACCCGTTTAAATTCAAATTATAAATTTGAACTTCAAACTGATTTTAATTTCAAGTTTGAAGATTGAATTTTGAATTTAAAATTTTAAGTTTGAATTTAAAATGGATGTTAATGACCTCTTCCTAATTACCCCTTATTCCTTATCTTCTAACTTCTTTCGGTTTTTAACTGAAAAAAAGATGAAGGGTTTCTTCTTAACTTCTAACCTTTTTTGGTTTTTAACTGTAAAAGAAGATAAAGGATTTCTTCCTTATCTTCCCAGAAATGTTGAAAAAGGAAAAGACAGGAAATAAAAAGTTTTTAGGGAGAAAAGGATTCTTGGCTATAAAGCCAGAGGGTAAAATGTTTTCTCATATATATATATATATATATATATATATATATATATATATCCTTTTAACAACTCTAAGAGCACCTTGGTGTTGAAAAGAAGAAATCTCATTATCGAAGCCATGGAGAGGAGCTAGCACTTCGAAGAGACTGGTCAGGAACAGAACCCCAGTGTGGATCACCTGTAGAGGCCATACACCTTTGTGTGGCTTGCAGAAGTTGTACCTACCATCGCCTTTTATTGCTGCATGAGTTATTAAGCATCCAAAGGTAAAAGATTCAATAGTTACTGGTGACTTAGATATGATTTAAGACACTAGGCCTCAAACATAGATATGATCTATGTTATTTGTATTTACATAGATTTGATCTGTGTTCATTTCTTTTATACCTTTTATATATATAATTTTTATATTGATCCTGTTGTAGGCTGATATTGGATTAGATCTAATATCTTATTGCTTCCGCTGCTTATTTATTTTAAAAAATTTTAAAATGCATACATGTTGCCTATAAATGATTAATTAACTTAATTCTCCCAATTTGATTGTCCATTTAGCCAATCGATCGAAGGTGTCAGGATCAGCTAGTCTAGCTTTGAGGCATTGGTTCATGAGCATCATGATCGGATATGGGCTTGAAAATATGGCCTGAGACACTAAGCGGAGATGATTAGATCAAAAATAATTTTTTCGGTTTTGGATTACCTGACCTTCACGTCATGGAGCACTTTGCTAATGTAGTAGATGGACTTCTGTGCTCCATCGTAGTCGAGGTGTACGAGAATGGAGCTAACCACTTTTGGGGAGGCAGCGAGGTAAAGAAAAAGGATCTCCCCCTCCCTCAACTTTGATAGCAACGATGGGGTGGACAGGAACTCCTTCAGTTCTTCGAAGGCTTTCTAGCAATCCTTTATCCACTCGAAGTTGTTCACCTTACGCAGAGCTTTGTAGAAAGGCAGACATCTCTCAGCCAATCTTGATAGAAAACGACTTAGAGCAGCCACTCTCCCCGTGAGTCCTTGCACCTCCTTTTTATTGGTTGGTTGCCTCATATCAAGAATGGCATGGATCTTCTCCAGATTTGCTTCAATCCTCCGTTGGGTTACCAGAAAGCCCAAGAACTTCCTAGCGGTGACTCCAAATGCACACTTGCGAGGGTTGAGCTTTATTTGGTAGCATCGTACATTATTGAAAGTCTCCTTTAGATCAACAACATAGTCGGTGGTGCGGGTGCTCTTGGTCAGCATGTCATCCACATACACTTTCATGTTGCACCCAATTTTTTCTTTGAAGATCTTATTCATCAATCTCTGATAAGTGGCCCCTGCATTTTTCAAACCAAAAGGTATACTACCTTATAGCAGTAAGTGCCCTTCTCAGTGATGAAGGAGGTATTCTCCTCGTCCTCCAGGTTCATCTTTATTTAATTGTATCCAGAGAAGACATCCATGAAGCTGAGGAGTTCGTGGCCAGATATGAAATCAATCAACTGATCAATCCGAGGCAGCGGAAAGCTATCTTTCGGACATGCTTTTTTAAGATCGGTGGAGTCGATGTAAATCCTTTAGCTTCCATTCACTTTGCGCACCATTACTACATTGGCTAGCCACTCTGGATAATATGCTTCCCAAATGTGGCCAGCAACAAGTAGTTTATTGGCTTCTTTATCAATGGCCTTCTATCGCTCGAGAGTAAAACTTTTCTTCTTTTGACAGATGGGCCAATACTTTGGGTCAATATTGAGCTTGTGAGTAATTACCTCTGAAGGTGTACCGGGCATGTCGAACACTGACCAGGCGAAGATGTCTGAGTTCGCCTATAATAATGCGAGGAGTTGATTCTTCGCCTCCACGGAAAGAAGCTCACCGATTTACACCATCTTCGTCGGGTCATCTCTTAGTGGGAAGGTCAGCAAGCGCTTAGCTAGCTCTCCTCTTTTTTCTGATTCTCTGGGGTTGAGCAGCTCTAAGATCTGTGGAACTATCACCTCCTGGGGGCTAGAAGCCATATACCGCATAGCTACACTGGATTTTGCTCTCCGTGCATCTTGCCAACCCCTTCATTGGTAGGGAATCTAACGAGAAGGCATTTAATAGATATCACCGCATCAAAGATGTTTAGACTAGGTCATCCGAGTATGGCATTGTAGGCCAATGGCACCTAGACTACCAAAAACCTCATTAGGACCGTGCTTTGACACAGCGGTGTCCCTGCCATGATTGGTAGGGTAATTTTGCCTTCCACCTTTACAGAATCTCCTGTGAAGCCGACCAAAGGTACTGTCACCAGTTGGAGGGAGCTGTAAGATAAACTCATCCGAAGAAAAGCATCGTAAGTAAAGATGTCGGTGGAGTTCCCACTATCAACTAAAATTCTTTTTACAAGAAGTTTAGCGATTATCATGGAGACGACAATGCTATCATCAATCAAGTTTTACCCCTGCTAGCTTTCCTTTGGAAAAAGGAATTACATTTTCTATGCTCTCATCCCCCCTCGGTCTCTTAGAGGAAGAAGTTGCCCCCCAGGAAACCATGCCCACCATCTTCTCCGTTGGAGCATTATCGATGTTGGCTTGGACAAGTGGAGGTCCCATGTGCGTCGAAACAACTAGAGGTCCTCCTTTCTGGATGAACCTCTCGAGGTAGCCCCTCTGAATGAGCTCCTCGATGGCATGCTTCAGGTTGCGACAATCTTCTGTATCATGGCCATAGTCTCGGTAGAAACAGCAATAACGGCTCTTGCCATGGGTGGCCTTCTTCTTCAATGGGGAAGGGTGCCGGAGGTAGGCCTCACCCTCGATCTCCATGAGGATATGAGACCTGGGAGCAAGGAGAGGTGTGAGGTTATCTTTCCTGGGGTGAAGCTTCGGTGCCGATTATCTGATCAGCGCAGGGGCATAGGCTTCTTAGGGTGAGCCCTGCTTTGCTCCACACTGATCGGCTTCTTGTTGGGCCTTCCTTCAACTTCCCTCCGTGTGAAGTTAGCTTCGTCGGCATAAGAGCTAGGATATATTTCTGCGCACGACTTAGGAGCTCAGCATAGGAGCTAGGAGGCTTTTTATCTAGTGAGTAGGTGAAGCAGGAGAGGCAAAGTCCCCGCTTTAGGGCCAAGTGACCACAACATCATTGAGGTGATAAACCTCCAGGGCGACCATCTTGAAACGGGCCACAAAATCTTTTAGGGATTCTTCATCCTTCTATTGAATGGAGAACAAGTTGTCTGCCACCCAGGGAATCCTTCGGAAGGCGTCAAAGTGTGCCAAGAAAGTCCTCTCCTGCTGTCGAAAAGAATCGATGCCGCATGGAGATAGGCGAGAATACTAGGCGCGCGCAGCCTTCCGCAGGGTGACAGAAAAAGCAATATATAAAAGGGCATCAGTCGCCCCTTGGACTTGCATGAGAGCCTTGTAGCTCTCGAGATGGTCAATTGGATCCGTGGTGCCATCATACGAATCCAACTGAAGAAGGCAAAACCTTAAAGGAACAGGCTCTTCCATAATACGGCGAGTGAGGGGTGGACGAGTGTCATTGTCCACCTCTAGCTAGTTGTTAAGCCTCTGGTTGAGCTTCTCCAATCGCCGATATTATTCGTCCAAGCACCTCTCCACTTTATAATTGTTATGCTCACCTGATGATTTAGAAGATGAATAGGGGGAGGAGTAGTGCTAACGGTGGTGTCCCCACTCGGGCTCCTTCCTGTGCCGTCGCCTAGGAGAGAAACTGCTCGAACGATGAGCGATGGACTGCAGCCTCTTGAAAGCTTCATGGTGGTGGTGCCTAGGTGAAGTATGACAGCGGTGATCCTCTCTCTGAGGAGATCTTCCACGGGTATATTATTGGCTAGTTGGTGCAGCTGCTGCAGGTAGTGTGGGAGGCCTGGGCTACTACTGAGTAGCCACTGAGTGTTACTCCAGCAGCTTGTGAACTAAGGCTTGGACTTGTTGGGTGACGGTGGCCAGTTGATCAGGTGGAGTAGCCAAAGCTAGCGATGAAGGAGGAGCATAGAGGGTGGCCTCCTACTTTTCAGCACGCTATGGATGCCCCCAGCATAACTGGCAGAGGCCTTCTGAGCACGTATCACCACCATTGTTGTCTTAGAGGGGCCGAAGGCTTGCAGCTTAGTGTCACAAAGCTATATTTCCTTTAGTGCGCCCGACCCCCTACCTGGTGCACCAATCTGTTGATGTCGGATCATCTTATGCAAACGTCTGTGAGAGCATTGTGAGTCGCAAATGAAACTTCTCTTCAAGATGGGACCTGTAAGAAGTCTCATGGACCGAATATTTCGAAGGAGACCCTTCGGCGCTTGAGAAAGATCGATAAAGAGAGTTAGAATTATGAAGCTCTCTGAGTGCTTGAGTGTTCATACCTGGTCAGGGGTTCCTTTTATCTATTTTATGGATATTCCTTATCATCTAGCGATGGAATGAGTCATGTGGAGCCTGATGGATGATGACTTTTTGGGTGAAATATCAGAATTAGTGGGGTTTATCCTATCTGATATGAGTGATTGGGGCCTCATGATGGATGATGAATTTTTGGACAAAATGTCAGAATTAGTGGGGTTCATCCCATCGGACATGCGGTTGGTGGGCCATATCTTATCAACCACGTGGGCCGCAAAAAGTTGATGGGCCCTGTAGGCAGTTAGTGGGCCCTGTTTTATCAGAGTTGAGGCTGCCCTTGGAAGCCAGGGCCAAGTCCAAAGATGGGGCCGCCTTGGAAGCCGGGGCTGAATCCGGAGATGAGGCTGCCTTGAAAGTTGGGGCCGAGTCCGAATTCAGCAGCATTCTTTCAACTTTCGTCCTCAGGTAGTTTTGGCCATTAACTTACACGTGGCTCTATCAGTTACATCAATATCTTTTTTTCTTATGGTATTTCTTATATTACTTCATCCATATCTTTCCAAAATTATATTTTAAATTATTTTTAAAAATATTTGTAAATAATTATCAAATGAGCACTTAATGCAAAGATATCAGATATATTTTTTATTACCCTCTTGTATTTTGATTTTTTTTTTTTCGTTCGACATACATCAAATCAATATTTCATCATCTTTTACTTGACAATGTAAACATCAAAATTATTTAAGTTGTTCAAATTCTTATTGAAATTATTGAGGGGTAAAATCGTCATTGCATTGTTGACCGCTCACATTGGTGATGGGGTCGCACCTAATCCGAATGCCCTGCTTACTAGCTGGCTAGCTGGCACGACATTCTAGCAACAAACGTCTAAAGAGAACAAGAGGGAAAAAGGGCCACGTCATGTGCGTGGGTTCTTCAAGGGCCCCTCATTAATATCCTGCAGTCAAGTCAATAGGCTGGAGCATTTAATAGTGCAGAAACGGTCATAATGACTTGGCCAACATTTAATGGAATAAAAAGAAAAGAGAAAGCATGCCTCGGCACCCAAGTCCCGGTTCATTTAGGCCGAGCCATGCCTTGGCGCTCTCATTCAAGCCAGTTCAACATAGCTCGGCCAACATAGCTCGGCCAACCTCAGCCTCGGCCAGCTTCAACATAGCTCGGCCAACATAGCTTGGCTAACATAGCTCGGCCAGCCTCAAGCCTCAGCCAGCTTCAGCATAGCTCAGCCATCATAGCTCGGCCAGCCTCAGCATCAGCCAGCTTCAGCATAGCTCGGCCAAAATAGCTCGGCCAATATACCTCGGAACTCGGTTTCCACAACCGCGCTATGTCCTTCGCACCAACGCAATTATGGCCTCATAAAGGACATGTGCATCCACCTACTTTAAGGCATTTAATGCCTTATTTCCTTCCATCATTAAGGCATTTATGGCTGCCACGTTGGCCCCCTTGGCACCTTTTGCGCGGGAAGGATGGCGTCATGAAGCCAAGACAAGGAGTTCTTAACTCCATGCTTCACAAAAGTCCGACTCGGCCGACCACATTATACTTCGGCAGATTCAGCCAACCCTATGCCTCGGCAACCCGAGCTATTCTTATGCTTCTGCCATTAAGGCTAGACCATTTCTCGGCCATCCGATCCGAGCTACTTCAGACCTTTGCAGAATCTGGCGCAAGAGAGTTCAAATTCACTATAACAGAATAAGATTCCAAATAAGAAATCATGCCAAGACGTGGCCTAGGACCTACAATAGTGGCCTAGGGACCACGCAACCACTGAGTCTCGAGCCATCGGCCAGCTCTCCCTGCCTCCTAGCCGTCGATCCTCTAACTAACCAGATACGGATCCTACCAGCCCTGTAACAACTTGATTCGAATCCGTTTCGAATCCCAACAACTTTTAGACCTCATCCAGAGCATGTCCAAGAAGTCAGGTGACCGCCTATAAATACTACCACCCTTAAGCCTCTCATGTACGGCTATTCTAGGCTCATTTTTCATTCACAGTTCTCACACTCCACCATAAAAGCTCCCACGAGAGCTCAGAGGAACTCTTCCTCAGAGATCCTTCTCCTTATATTTGTTGATTGCTGGTCTCCACTGACTTGAGCATCGGAGGGTATTCCGCAGAGGGCCACCTCCAACGCCTCTCGTGTAAGGACTGTCTTGTAGGTCCGCCCAAGAGGGAGCCCACGCTGCAGCCCGATCGCGCCCGAGCCGGAGGATAGATTTCAGTGGCAACATATTGGCACTAGAGAAAGGGCCTCAAGTCCCATTAAACTTGAAGAAAGGAGACAAGGATCTCGATCTGTAAGAGAACCTCTCCAATGGCTAATCGGAGAAGGGCAACTTCTGAAGCCCAAGACCAGGTCACCTCCCAGAGACCTAATCTGGTGAGCAACGTGGTGCAGCTGCTACCACCAGCTGAGGCTCCGTCGCTACCAACTGTCCCAGTGACCCAGGACCAGTTCGCCACGCTGGTCCAGTAGGTCCAGGCCCTGATCCGTCTGGTTCAGGAGCGCCTTACAGCTCCCCATCCAGTTATAGCTATCCCTGCTCCATGCCTTCCCGAAGAGGCCGCAGCTCCTCTTTCTCTAGCCACTTCTTCTTCTGGTCCGCATGGAGTCGCGGACCCCCACATCGACCTAAGGAGACCATACCAGTCCCACAAGGGGGCTGCGACAAGGATCTCCCCAGATCTCGGCGGGCCCGATGCCTCTCTCTGGTGTCCTCTCACCACAACTCGATGCCGTCTCCACCTTCTCCCTACCTCGGCACAACAGATCGGCTTCTATAGCTGCGCTATGCGCACCAAGGCATTTATGGCCTCATAAAGGCCATGTGCATCTACCTTCTTTAATGCATTTAATGCCTTATCTCCTTCTATGCATTAAGGCATTTATGGCTGCCATGTTGCCCCTTGGCACCTTTTGTGTGAGGAAAGATGGCGTCATAAAGTCAAGACAAGGAGTTCTTGACTCCATGCTTCACAGAAGTCCGATGGCCAGCTTCAGCCTCAGCCGGTGGGCCTACCGTACCACCGAGAGAGTTCCCATAGGCAGGACCCCATTCCGGATGGCCTTCAGTGCGGAAGCTATCATCCCCATGGAGATAGGACTTCCCTCTCCGCGGGTGCTATCATGCCTCCAGAGTCAAAGAGAAATCTTTCTCATCCGGTGATCTTGTCCTCCAGAGAGAATCCGTCTCCAAACCGCTGAAGCAAGGAAAGCTGGCTCCGAACTGGGAAGGCCCCTATCAAGTGACGGAAGTCATCGGACCTGGCACATCACTACAAAAAAAATAACTTATTATGACGAATTAAGTCATCGCAATAGATACAAATGTCGTCGTAATAACCTATTACGATGATAAAAACTTCGTCGTAATACATTACAAATCGTCGTAGTAATATATTGTCGTAAAAACCTATTACGGCGACTTATTTTCGCCGTAATAACAACCTATTACGGCGAAAATAAGTCGCCGTAATAGGTTTTTAATTAAATTTTAAAAATATTAAAACCTATTACGGCGACTTATTTTCGCCGTAATAGGTTGTTATTACGGTGACTTATTTCGCCGTAATAGATTTTTAATAAAAATAAGTCACCGTAATAACAACCTATTACGGCAAAAATAAGTCGCCGTAATAGGTTTTTAATATTTTTAAAATTTAATTAAAAACCTATTACGGCGACTTATTTTCGCCGTAATAGGTTGATATTACGGCGAAAATAAGTCGCCGTAATAGGTTTTTAATATTTTTAAAATTTAATTAAAAACCTATTACGATGACTTATTTTCGCCGTAATAGGTTGTTATTACGGCGAAAATAAGTCGCCGTAATAGGTTTTTAATTAAATTTTAAAAATATTAAAATTTTATTTTAATTTTTTTTTATTGCACCTGTTACAATAATATAATATTAAAGCAACGGTACTAGAAATAATTTTCTAATATAAAAGTTTCACAAAATAATTTAATAAAAGTTTTCATTCATTTCAATAAAATCATCATATACAATGTTTCAAAAAATATATAATTTGAAAAAAAATACATGTACTATGGAGGTGAAGTCTGCTGGGATCCACTAGGATGATATTCAGGCACAAACTGTTGCATGAAAGCAGCGAGCTCAGCAGTCGTCGCCTGTAGTTCCTGGATAGTCTTCTCTTGCTGAGCGATGAGCAATTCCAGCCAAATGACCATGGGAAATCCATGACAGGGCATCATACAACCCACGCAACATGTGTCTATATTCCTTTCAACGAGACTCCAATGTACCACATATATTCGTATGACCCATTAAAAACAAAGTATCCAGTTACACAATAAACAATATATTATATATATATATATATATAGGCAGCCATTAAGGATGTATGCCATTAATTTAATGAATGGCCAAGAGTAATCATGTTATATCAGCAACATAAATAATGCTCGAGCACCCACAGTTTCCTCCCTTACCTTATGTACAATGGACACGGAAGCCTAAAATTTCATCTGTTTACTAACGAATTCCATGAGAATATTTTCCTTCTAAGAAATAATATAATTCAAATAATGGAACAAAATTTATAAGTCATATTTATCTTACAGTGGTGCTAAAATGAACTATGGTAGCCTCAATGTGTTTGGCTAAACCACATCCTTATAAAATGGAAATTCTAAGGCACAGTGCTAGCTTCCAAAAATAATCAGATTCAGCCACCAAAGGAGCAACTTTGAGTTGGGAGATCCTCGGTCTTCTGTTGCAAGATTTGTCAATTGCCAATAAGAGAATAATGCACGACTCAAATGAAGTAGAAGGTTGAAGCATGTCTATGCTATATCCAAGTAAAAATAAAGCATAATTTAGGAGCACAACTGCATGCCATGTGTTGATCAGACCCATTAAGAAGATTTTCTTTTCCAGGCATCATAAACTAGCTTATATGACCTCATATACATACAGCTATGGCAGAGTGTCCTCTGCACTTCAGACAAAATCACTGAATTCAAGCAAGCTATCATGTGCTAGATATTATTGCTCTCTAATATGCATGGATGTATTTTTGTCATCTTGCACGCTTACTTTGTGTAAGCATCTCAATTACAAATTTCAACTTTGACATGCTTCCGTGTTACTTCTTTTAATGGTAATGATGGAGCTAGATATAGGAATTAAATCAATATGTTTTGGGGGCCTTAGTCTAAGATATACTACTTTGAATTTTAGGCTAATTTAAAGGCTGTGGATCTAGAACCATGAAATATGCAATCACTTGGTAATCTACTGAAAGAAAGCACAAACAGAATGTCAGATTCGTGGTGACAACCTTAGCAGGCTCAGTATTGCAACTCAAGCAATCCTGGAAGATAATTTTAATATTCATGGACATATATAACTATCATGCTTTCAGGGAATTTTTGCCTTTTCTTGAATTAAAAAGATGCCATGTATTGACATTTATGTAGCCATTGAATCTGCCATTCACAATAAGAGCCAGATGGTAGGCATTGCACAGTTTCCGAGTTACTAAATAAAAGATCAATACTTCGATACCTATATAATTAAACTACTCAAAGGGTTCCTTGTAAATAGAGACATGCTCCATGTCAAGTTCAGAGGTTAAGGAAATTACAACAATAAAGTGCCAATTGATTTTGGGTAATAGACATCATATTAAGTGCAAACAATCACTTCATATACGTTAAATCTTTATCTAGGTCACAAAATACTAACTCTTGATGACAACAATCACCTATACATAACAAGAAGAAAGCACAAGAGGTGGCATTTCTGGGTCTACAAAGTTTAACACTTAAAATTTTCAAAACATTCTGAGCTATTATCACATTCTTTGAAATGAAAAAAAACCAAATAGAAGATCTAAAATCTATGCAACAATATAGCATTGCTGCAAGTAAGCCAAGTATGGCCATGGGTTCGTACCTTGTAGATGATTTTGGCCTTGCCTGGTGTATGGCAATGAAGCTTTTTTGATGTTTACTTAACCTATTGGCACAGTCAGATCCCCAAGGTCTTCAGCTTCATTTTGTGTACCTTATGCCATTCCAAACCCTGCAAAGTGAAGCCCAAATACAATCATACGACAGTTTGTTCAAAGAAAACTGGCATCTCACAGAAACACTTTAGATCTTAATATCATATAACATATTCGCTAGGTAAAGATATGATAGATATTGGTTTACAAATGACAGACTGCACTTTGCAGATATGAATATTCAATCTATATAGCTCAATACTAAGCTCATAAGAGGAGCCCCTCCAACTTCACCCAAAAAATGAAAAAAATAATAATAATAACAAAGGTAGCACTGTCTTCCTGCATCTTAACTAGTGCCAGAGCAAAACTTTGGAACAAAAGGGATAGTATTCAAAGGTCAACACTGGTTCAGTTTACGAGAGCAGAAAAAGCATCTTCACATTCAGATGTTCTCCGTCCTAGGTCATTGTTAGGGACTGAGCTACTCCCAAAAGACAAACCCTTTTGGTGGAGGTGGCAAAGGAGGAGGCAGCGGCTCGGGCTATGGTTCCGGGTCGGGTTACGGAGAAGGAGGTGGATCGGGGGCCACTGGTGGGGGGTACGGAAGAGGTGGTGGAGGTGGAGGCGGCTCCGGCGGTGGGAGTGGAAACGGAAGCGGGTCCGGGTATGGATCCGGCGGTGGGTCTGGATACGGTGAGGGAGGAGGTGCAAACGGCGGAGTATGGTTCTGGCTACGGATCTGGCTACGGTGAGGGAGGAGGTGCAAACCCTAAATCCCCCCGGCGGTCTCTCTCTCCCCGCCCCCTCCCCAAATCATCAGAACAAGAGAAATCGGAAACAAAAAATCCAATGAAACAAGCCTGCCCTTATACTCACCTTGTTCGCAGGCGGAGAGGAGCTCGGAGGCTGACGGCGGAGACGAGCGAAGGAAGACGGAAGACGGTGGGAGGAGGGTTTCACAGAAAAAACCTCGCGCGAGGGGAAGACGAAAGACGGCGGGAGGAGAGTTTCACAGAAAAAAAATCGCGCGAGGGGAGGATTAAGGGGACCTTATTACGGCGAAAATCACTTTCGTCGTAATAAGATCTGGTATTAGAGATATTTTTCACGATATTACGATGAATTTTTAAATTCATCGTAATACATATATTTATTACGACGAGTTTTTAAACTCGCCGTAATAAATATTTTAATTACGGCGAAAATATATTTTCGCCGTAATTAAAAGAGAGATTAAAAAAAAATCAAAAAAATAAAATGGACTTATTACGACGAGTTTTTAAACTCGCCGTAATAAGTCAATTAATTACGGCGAAAATATATTTCGCTGTAATAAAAAGTAAGAAAAATTAAAAAAATAAAATCGTAAAATAAATATTGATTTATTACGATGAGTTTTTAAACTCGCCGTAATAAATCTTTTAATTACGGCGAAAATATATTTTCGCCGTAATTAAAATAGAGATTAAAAAAAATTAAAAAAATAAAATGGACTTATTACGACGAGTTTTTAAACTCGCCGTAATAAGTCAATTAATTACGGCGAACATATATTTCGCCGTAATAAAAAGTAAGAAACATTAAAAAAATCGAAATCGTAAAATAAAATGTTGATGTATTACGATGAGTTTTTAAACTCGCCGTAATAAATCTTTTAATTACGGCGAAAATATATTTCCACCGTAATAAAAATAGAGATTAAAAAAAAATCAAAAACATAAAATAAAATATGGACTTATTACGACGAGTTTTTAAACTCGTCGTAATAAGTCAATTAATTACGGCGGAAACATATTTCGCCGTAATAAAAAGTAAGAAAAAATTAAAAAATCGAAATTGTAAAATAAAATGTTGATTTATTACGACGCGTTTTTAAACTCGCCGTAATAAATCTTTTAATTACGGCAAAAATATATTTTCGCCGTAATAAAATAGAGATTAAAAAAAAAATAAAAAACATAAAATAAAATATGGACTTAGTACGATGAGTTTTTAAACTCGTCGTAATAAGTCAATTAATTACGGCGAAAACATATTTCGCCGTAATAAAAAGTAAGAAAAATTAAAAAATCGAAATCGTAAAATAAAATGTTGATTTATTACGACGAGTTTTTAAACTCGCCGTAATAAATCTTTTAATTACGACGAAATATAGTTTCGCCGTAATAACATATTTTTATGACGAATTTAATTTTTAATTCGCCATTATAAATAAACCTATAACGACGAAAATATTTCGTCATAATAGGTTCGCCACAAATACCATAATTTTTTGTAGTGCCTATAAGCTCCAGGATCTGAACGGGAAATCCATTCCTCGGACATGGAATTCAGACAACCTCCGCAGATATAATCAGAAGGAAAATCTCTGAACCTCGGCTGGGCCGAGCAACAAATCTCCGAACCTCGGCTGGGCCGAGCAACAAATCTCCGAACCTCGGCTGGGCCAAGCAACAAATCTTTGAACCTCGGCCAGGCCGAGTGATCTCCGTACCTTGCAGCGCCAAGTAAAATATAATCTTTATAATCCTCAGCTGGGCCAAGCGATCTCCGTACCTTGGCAGCGCCAAGTAAAATATAATGTTGAAGGCTCAGCAACATCGAGTAATTTATTATTTGAAGGCTCGGCAACACCGAGTAATTTATTATTTGAAGGCTCGGCAACACCGAGTAATTTATTATTTGGAAGCCTCGGTTACAACCGAGTAGCATCTTGGGAAGGCTCGGCAACACTGAGTAATTTATTATTTGGAAGCCTCGGTTACAACCGAGTAGCATCTTGGGAAGGCTCGGCAACATCGAGTAATTTATTATTTGGAAGCCTTGGTTACAACCGAGTAGCATCTTGGGAAGGCTCGGCAACAACTGAGTAATATATTCCTGAAGACTTGGCAACAACTGAATAATAAATTTCCTGAAAAAAAAGTACACCCTTACTAAACTCATTCTTATTCATTGAATTAAATTTAGCTTTTGAAGGCCTACAAAATTCTTATAACTCTCCTTGAAAGCTACAATGAGAAGCAGGTCATATAAATCCTCAGCCGGGCCGAGCGATCTCCGTACCTTGGTAGCGCCAAGTAAATATAATGTTGAAGGCTCGGCAACATCGAGTAATTTATTATTTGAAGGCTCGGCAATACCGAGTAATTTATTATTTGGAAGCCTCGGTTACAACCGAGTAGCATCTTGGGAAGGCTCGACAACACCGAGTAATTTATTATTTGGAAGCCTCGGTTACAATCGAGTAGCATCTTGGGAAGGCTAGGCAACACTGAGTAATTTATTATTTGGAAGCCTCGGTTACAACCGAGTAGCATCTTGGGAAGGCTCGGCAACATCGAGTAATTTATTATTTGAAGGCTCGGCAACAACTGAGTAATATATTCCTGAAGACTCGGCAACAACTGAGTAATAAATTTCCTATAAAAAAAAAGTACGCCCTTACTAAACTCATTCTTGTTCATTGAATTAAATTTAGCTTTTGAAGGCCTGCAAAATTCTTATAACTCTCCTTGAAAGCTACAATGAGAAGCAGGTCATATAAATCCTCGACCGGGCCGAGCGATCTCCATACCTTGGCAGCGCCAAGTAAAATATAATGTTGAAGGCTCGGCAACACCGAGTAATTTATTATTTGAAGGCTCGGCAACACCGAGTAATTTATTATTTGGAAGCCTCAGTTACAACCTAGTAGCATCTTGGGAAGGCTAGGCAACACCGAGTAATTTATTATTTGAAGGCTCGGCAACACAAAGTAATTTATTATTTGGAAGCCTCGGTTACAACCGAGTAGCATCTTGGGAAGGCTCGGCAACACTGAGTAATTTATTATTTGGAAGCCTAGGTTACAACCAAGTAGCATCTTGGGAAGGCTCGGCAACACCGAGTAATTTATTATTTGGAAGCCTCGGTTACAACCAAGTAGCATCTTAGGAAGGCTCGGCTACAACCGAGTAACGGTCTCTGAACCTTGGCAGTGCCAAGTAAAATATAATCTTGAAGGCTCGGCTACAACCGAGTAACGGTCTCCGAACCTTGGCAGCGCCAAGTAAAATATAATCTTGAAGGCTTGGCTACAACCGAGTAACGATTTCCGAACCTTGGCAGCACCAAGTAAAATATAATCTTAAAGGCTCGGCTACAACCGAGTAACGGTCTCCGAACCTTAGCAGCGCCAAGTAAAATATAGTCTTGAAGGCTCGGCTACAACCGAGTAACGGTCTTCGTACCTTGGCAGCGCTAAGTAAAATATAATCTTGAAGGCTCGGCTACAACCGAGTAACGGTCTTCGAACCTTGGCCGCGCCAAGTAAAATATAATCTTGAAGGCTCGGCTACAACTGAGTAATGGTCTCCGAACCTTGGCAGCGCCAAGTAAAATATAATCTTGAAGGCTCGACTACAACCGAGTAATGGTCTCCGAACCTTGGAAGCGCCAAGTAAAATATAATCTTGAAGGCTCAGCTACAACCGAGTAACGGTCTCCGAACCTAGGCAGCGCCAAGTAAAATATAATCTTGAAGGCTCGGCTACAACCGAGTAACGGTCTCCGAACCTTGGCAGCACCAAGTAAAATATAATCTTGAAAGCTCGGCTACAACCGAGTAACGGTCTCTGAACCTTGGCAGCGCCAAGTAAAATATAATCTTGAAGGCTCGGCTACAACCGAGTAACGGTCTCTGAACTTTGGCATCGCCATGTAAAATATAATCTTGAAGGCTCGGCTACAACCGAGTAACGGTCTTCATACCTTGGTAGCGCCAAGTAAAATATAATCTTGAAGGCTCGGCTACAACCGAGTAACGATCTCCGTACCTTGGCAGCGCCAAGTAAAATATAATCTTGAAGGCTCGGCTACAACCGAGTAATGGTCTCCGTACCTTGGCAGCGCCAAGTAAAATATAATCTTGAAGGCTCGGCTACAACCGAGTAACAGTCTCCGTACCTTGGCAGCGCCAAGTAAAATATAATCTTGAAGGGCTGCCCAAGTAAAATATAATCTTGAAGGCTCGGTTACAACCGAGTAACGGTCTCCGAACATTGGCAGCGCCAAGTTAAATATAATCTTGAAGGCTCGGCTACAACCAAGTAACAGTCTCCGAACCTTGGCAGCACCAAGTAAAATATAATCTTGAAGGCTCGGCTACAACCGAGTAACGGTCTCCGAACCTTGGCAGCACCAAGTAAAATATAGTCTTGAAGGCTCGGCTACAACTGAGTAATGGTCTCCGTACCTTGGCAGCACCAAGTAAAATATAATCTTGAAGGCTCAGCTACAACTGAGTAACGGTCTCCGAACCTTGGCAGCACCAGGTAAAATATAATCTTGAAGGCTCAGCAACACCGAGTAATTTATTATTTGGAAGCCTCGGTTACAACCGAGTAGCATCTTGGGAAGGCTCGGTAGCACCGAATAATTTATTATTTGAAGGCTCGGCAACACCGAGTAATTTATTATTTGGAAGCCTCGGTTACAACCTAGTAACATCTTGGGAAGGCTTGGCAGCACCGAGTGATTTATTATTGGAAGCCTCGGCCAAAGCCGAAGTGCGTATCAAAAGCCCTAGAGCCGGAGTGCATCTCTTATTATCCAAAGCCTCGGCCAAAGCCGGAGTGCATCTCTTATTATCCAAATCCCCGGCCAGAGCTGAAGTGCGTATCAAAAGCCTCAGCCAGAGCCGGAGTGCATCTCTTATTATCCAAAGCCCAGGCCAGAGCCGAAGTACGTATCAAAAGCCTCGGCCAGAGCCGGAGTGCATCTCTTATTATCCAAAGCCCCGGTCAGAGCCAAAGTGCATACCAAAAGCCTCGGCCAGAGCCGGAGTGCATCTCTTACTATCAAAAGCCTCGGCCAATCCAAGTGATACAGCATAAAGCTTCGTCCCAACCGGATAATTTCTCAAACACTCTAGCACAACTAAAGCTCCTTATTTTACTTCAGCAAGAGGGCCGCCCAGGCCTTTCTCTAACCTACACAGAGATAAACACTTCCTCTACAGAGGATCAAATGACATGCTCCCCAAATAAGATTGCTCCAGAATTCTACTCCCTATATCCGAAGTTACACTTCGAACTAGGGAGTGGGGGGCATGTGTTGAGGGGTAAAATCATCATTGCATTGTTGACTGCTCACATTGGCGATGGGAGCGCGCCCAATCCGAATGCCCTGCTTACTAGCTGGCTAGCTGGCGCGACATTCTAGCAACAAGAGTCTAAAGAGAACAAGAGGGAAAAAGGGCCACGTCATGTGCGTGGGTTCTCCCAAGGGCCCCTCATTAATATCCGGCAGTCAAGTCAATAGGATGGAGCATTTAATGGAGCAGAAATGGTCATAATGACTTGGCCAGTATTTAATAGAATAAAAAGAAAAGAGAAAGCATGCCTCAGCACTCAAGCCCCGCTTCATTTAGGCCGAGCCATGCCTTGGCGCTCTCATTCAAGCCAGCTCCAACATAACTCGGCCAACATAGCTCGGCCAGCCTCAGCCTTGGCCAGCTTCAGCATAGCTCGGCCAACATAGCTCGGCCAGCCTCAAGCCTCAGCCAGCTTCAGCATAGCTCGGTCAACATAGCTCGGCCAGCCTCAGCATCAGCCAGCTTCAGCATAGCTAAGCCAACATAGCTCGGCCAATATACCTCGGAACTCTAGCTCGGTTTCCACAACCGCGCTATGTCCTTCGCACCAACGCAATTATGGCCTCATAAAGGCCATGTGCATCCACCTACTTTAAGGCATTTAATGCCTTATTTCCTTCCATCATTAAGGCATTTATGGCTGCCACATTGGCCCCCTTGGCACCTTTTGCGCTAGAAGGATGGCGTCATGAAGCCAAGACAAGGAGTTCTTAACTCCATGCTTCACAGAAGTCTGACTCGGTCAACCACATTATACTTCGGCAGATTCAGCCAACCTTATGCCTCCCGAGCTATTCTTATGCTTCTACCATCAAGGCTAGACCATTCCTCGGCCATCCGATCCGAGCTACTTCAGACCTCTGCGGAATCTGGTGCGAGAGAGTTCAAATTCACTATAACAGAATAAGATTCCAAACAAGAAATTATGCCAAGACGTGGCCTAGGACCTACAATAGTGGCCTAGGGACCACGCAACCACTGAATCTCGAGCCATCGGCTAGCTCTCCCCGCCTCCCAGCCGTCGATCCTCTAACTAGCTAGATACGGATCCTACCGGCCCTGTAACAATTTGATTCGAATCCATTTCGAATCCCAACAACTTTCAGACCTCATCCAGAGCACGTCCAAGAAGTCAGGTGACCGCCTATAACTACTACCACCCTCAAGCCTCTTAGGTACGGCTATTCTAGGCCCATTTTTCATTCACAGTTCTCACACTCCGCCATAAAAGCTCCCACGAGAGCTCGGAGGAACTCTTCTTCATGGATCCTTCTCCCCATATTTCTTGATTGCTGGTCTCCACTGACTTGAGTGTCGGAGGGTCTTCTGTAGAGGGCCACCCCCAACGCCTCTTGCGTGAGGACTGTCTTGTAGGTCTGCCCAAGAGGGAGCCCATGCTATAGCCCGATCGCGCCCAAGCCAGAGGACAGATTTCAGCGGCAACAGAAATTCTTCTCGAAATATTGATGTAAGAAAGAGGAAGAGATATATATATATATATATATATATATATATATATATATATATATTCATTGAGAGGAAACAGAAAAAGATCAGACACCGGAGTCTCGAGAGGTCTACCGTGGTCTCCATTTTTTGACGAATCTAATCGAAATATTTTCGATCTGCCGCAATTTAGCTGAAGCGAGTCAGGGAGAAAGATGCAAGGAAAGGAAAAGTCTTTGTACACCGCCTCCGGTGCAGCAAGGCCTACGTGGGCTGCACCGCCTCTTCTGATTGGTCCACGTGGAGCTTACATGGATGACGGTGCCGGGCGGTATAGCCCTGCTATGATGTAACGTTCTGAACATGATAGACATTTAAAGCAGTTCATCTTTTTTTTTAAATTAGTGTACGGATGAAAATGCCCTTTCCCTCCATCCTAGCGCCATTTTACGTTGGATTTTATCTGTGCAAGAAGAACTCTTTCTTCCCCTTTCTTCCCCCTCACTCTGGATTTCAGAAGCATCACCGGAATTAGTTGAGCACGAACCGTCGCCCTCGCTCTGAGACTCCGGTCAAAAGAAAATATTTCAGCTTCGAGGCTGGAATACCTGGCTACTGGAGTCTTTGTACAAAAACTTCTGGAGGAAATATCGTCCGCAGCACGAAGTAAAAAGTCCTTCTTTCCACTTCTTTGTAAAGCTCCTTTATTACACCAACTATTTTTTCTGGTTAGAGTTAGTTAATGCGTCACCAAACCGTTTAATGTGCGGGTAACTTCCTTAGAACAAAATAGTTATGACATTCTGGGAGTCATAACTGTTTAGAGTTTACTGTTTTGTAAGCACGAATGTCATAACTGTTTTAACTAGGATGTTATACCTCATGAACTGGGGTGTCATCAGAGTGGTTCGGCCTATATTCCCCGTTATTTCCTATCCATATAGCTCTAGTGTCGTCGTTAAAGCTACGACACCCCTGATGTACTGTTAAGACACCGTAGTTACAAGCCTAGGACACCCGTGCTCCAAACGATGCTGGAGAAAAGCCTCGCGACACCTTAGTTACAACGCTATGATACCCATGCTTATAACCTTCGTGATCTTCATATGTTGCTTTCCAAGATGTCGTAGCTTGTTCTATGGGGTGTCTTTAACTGCTATAAAGGATGTGTCATGCTTATAAATGACGCTGGAAAGCAGGCCCACGACACCGCGTATGGAGAACAATCCCCGCGACACCCCGCTTTAACAGTCACGTCATCGGTGTCGTCGCCTTAAAGCTAGGGTGTCGTCAGATGAGAACTGGGGTATCTTTAATAGCCTAGTCGGTGCTTTTGTCGTTCGCGACACCCCAGTTGAAACTTCACGACACCCTAGCTCTCATCTGACGATACCCGTGGTTATAACTGACCACGGCGAGAAGGCCTGCGACACCCCGTATGGAGAACAATCCCTGTGACACCCCGCTTTAACAGTCATGTCATCGGTGTCGTTGCCTTAAAGCTAGGGTATCGTCAGATGAGAACTAGGGTGTCGTTAATAGCCTGAGTCGGTGCTGTCGTCGTTCGCGACACCCCAGTTGAAACTTCACGACACCCTAGCTCTCATCTGATGACACCCGTGGTTATAACTGACCACGGCGAGAAGGCCCGCGACACCCAAGTTACAAAAATTTATTTTTATTCATCACAAAAATAAAGAGAAGACGAAAAGAAAAGAAAAAAGTACATGAGCCCTCACTGGGGCTTGTCATCTGCTTCGGTCGCTACCGAGCTCCCCTCATGCTGTGGGGCTAACTTGGCAATCTGGCGCTGGAGGGACTCTACTTGCCCCTCCAGCCGGCTGTTGGCCCGACACAGGACCTCGATCTATCTTATTTAAACGGCCATGTATTGCTCGGCCGCCCTGTGGAGTCGCTCGCTGTTTTCAAGCAACTCTGCAAAGACCTCCAAATCGATGCTTACTGTTCTGCGGCGGCTCCCAGGGAGGCCAGTCGATCGCCCCTCACCTCTAGAAGCCATATCAGTATACAAAAATTTTGGAAGATCAGCTGAAAAGGTGATGAACGATGGCATTCCCCCATCCATATTTAAGGTACTCCTGGCGGGTGTTTCGATTGCCACGTGCCACCATCTCAGTGGGCAGTTCGAAGGAATCAAGCATCGCGCTCCCCCCCCCCCCCCCCCCCCTCGATGAGTTTCGGGGGATGGGAAAAAGAAGAGAGTTTTGGGAAGCCAAATACCCGGTTACCGTAATAAGTTTTATGACGTCCCAAGAGGAAACCTCACGACACCCAAGGATGATTTGGATTTCGGCCGAAAATCATTCGCAACACCCCACTTGAAACCTCACAACACCGTAGCTTTAATGCCATGATACCCGTGCTTAGAACTGACCGCACAGAGAATCCCCACGACACCCCAGGAGAATTGGATTTCGGCCGAAACTCCTTTGTGACACCCTAGTTGAAAGCTCACGATACCCTAGCACCAATGCCATGACACCCGTGCTTAGAATTGACCGCGCAGAGAATCCCCACGATTCCCCAGGAGAATTGGATTTCGGCCAAAACTCCTTCAAGACACCCCAGTTGAAAGCTCACGACACCCTAGCTTTAAGGCGACGACACCCGTGCTTAGAACTGATCACGGAGAGAACCCCCGCGACAGCCCTTATCGAATTCGGCCGAAACTCCTTCGCGACACCCCAGTTCAAATCTCATGACACCCTAGCACCAATGCCATGACACCCGTGCTTAGAACTAACTACGCAGAGAATCTCCGCGACACCCCAAGAGAATTGGATTTCAGTCGAAACTCTTTCGAGACACCCCAGTTGAAAGCTCACGACACCCTAGCTTTAAGGCGACGACACCCATGCTTAGAACTGATCACGGAGAGAACCCCCGTGACAACCCTTATCAAATTCGGCCGAAACTCCTTCGCGACACCCCAGTTGAAATCTCACGACACCCTAGCACCAATGCCATGACACCCGTGCTTAGAACTGACCGCGTAGAGAATCCCCGCGACACCCCAGGAGAATTGGATTTTGGCCGAAACTCCTTCGAGACACCCCAGTTGAAAGCTCACGACACCCTAGCTTTAAGGCGACGACACCCGTGCTTAGAACTGATCACGGAGAGAACCCCCGCGACAGCCCTTATCGAATTCGGCCGAAACTCCTTTGCGACACCCCAGTTGAAATCTCACGACACCCTAGCACCAATGCCACGACACCCGTGCTTAGAACTGACCGCGCAGAGAATCCCCGTGACACCCCAGGAGAATTGGATTTCGGCCGAAACTCCTTCGAGACACCCCAGTTGAAAGCTCACACCCTAGCTTTAAGGCGACGACACCCATGCTTAGAACTGATCACGGAGAGAACCCCTGCGATAGCCCTTGTCGAATTCGGCCAAAACTCCTTCGCAACACCCCAGTTCAAATCTCACGACACCCTAGCACCAATGCCACGATACCCATGCTTAGAACTGACCGCGCAGAGAATCCCCGCGATACCCCAGGAGAATTGGATTTTGGCCGAAACTCCTTCGAGACACCCCAGTTGAAAGCTCACGACACCCTCTCTTTAAGGCTATGACACCCGTGCTTAGAATTGATCACGGAGGGAACCCCCGCGACAGCCCTTATCGAATTCGGCCGAAACTCCTTTGCGACACCCCAGTTCAAATCTCACGACACCCTAGCACCAATGCCACGACACCCGTGCTTATAACTGACCATGCAGAGAATCCCCGCGACACCCCAGGACAATTGGATTTTGGCCAAAACTCCTTCGAGACACCCCAGTTGAGCTCACGACACCCTAGCTTTAAGGCGATGACACCCGTGCTTAGAACCGATCATGGAGAGAACCCCCACGATACCCCTTGTCGAATTCGGCCAAAACTCCTTCGCGACACCCCAGTTGAAATCTCATGACACCCTAGCACAATGCTACGACACACGTGCATTAACAGTGAACCCACGGGTGTCGTCGCCTTAAAGCTAGGGTGTCGTCAGATGATAACTGGGGTGTCGTATTGTTTTAACCTTCGTGTCCTAAATCCTAATCCTTTGTCAGCATATATTGACAACTAAATCTATGGATATCATTGTTCATGACTGCGTGCCTATATTTTCATAGTTGATGCTGAAATTGTAGATCGGAAAGAAATCGATAACACTCCCGGCCGTGCACCTTCACCCGTCGCTCCAAATGCAGTGGATGATACTGTAGTTCCTCAAACTGGAATGGAATTCAATTCAGCAGATGATGTATATACGTTCTACAATGGATACGCGAACGAGTTGGTTTTGGAATCACAACAGTGTGTAGCAGGGCCAACAACAAAAAAACTTTGCTTCAAGCACCTGGCGTGTTGGAGGCAAGGAAAATCTAGAAAAACAGAGAAGAGTATGAATCATAGGGATACTGGGAAAGTTGATTGTATGGCATCCATAAAAGCAAGACTGAATGCTACAAGTGGTAAGTGGATATTGGATGAGGTTTCTCTAGAACATAACCATGGGATGTCCATAACATCAACTGGTTATCTACGGTCGCATAGGAGGATCAGCACACCAGAGAAGGCAGAGATCAGCAATTTACATGCCGTGAATGTTCCGACGACTCAGATATACTCTGCCATAGCAAGGAGAAAAGGGGGCAGAAGACAATTGGATTTCACCGAGAAGGATGCTCGTAACTTCATTTGTCGCGAACGTCAGTCTAAGCTGAAAGAAGGAGATGCTCAGTCGATGGTAATTCATTTCGCCGAAATGCAACTCAGAAATCCCAATTTCTTCTATACCTTAGACCTCAATGATAATGGTCATCTGAGGTCTGTCTTCTGGATTCATCCAAGGTCAAGATTGGCATGCACATACTTCGGTGATGTTCTAAGCTTTGACTCAATACTTGACAAACAGATATCAAATGCCTTTTTGTCCATTCGTCGGGGTCAACCATCATGGACAGTCCACCTTGCTTGGATGCGCATTGTTGTCTGATGAGAGTACTGAGACATATAAATGGGTTTTTCAGGCATGGCTGGATGCAAATGGTGGTCAAGCACCTATTGCCATAATAACTGACCAAGATAAGGCAATCGAGGCTGCTGTCAAAGAAGTTTTTCCTAACACACGACATCGATTTTGTCTTTGGCATATATTGAAGAAGATACCTGAAAAGATTGGCCACATTTGCACGGCAAATCCCAAGTTTATGGTTGATTTCGATGAGGCGATATATGATTCATTGACCATACAGTCATTCGAGGAAAGGTGGGCACATGTTATGGAGAAATATAAAGAATGCAAGTCTATAGATTGGTTCAATGTCCTTTACGAATGTCGGGATAAATGGGTCCCAGTTTACCTAAAGGATACATTCTTCGCAGGTTTGTATGTCATTGTCTTTGGTTCATGTTCGCGTTAAACGCTTTTTTTTTGTTGACAAAATTTTGAACAGGGATGTCATCTTCACAAAGGAGCGAGGGCATTAATCACTTCTTCGATGGGTTTATAAATTCGAAGACAACACTAACGGAGTTCATAAGTAAGTACGAAGATGCCTTGGAAAAAAGATACGAGGCCGAAAATGAGGAAGATAATAGGACGTTGCAAACGATTGCTTTCCTAAAGACATCATCACCTTTTGAGAGACAAGCTGCAGGAAGGTATACAAGGCGCATTTTCAAAAAATTTCAGAATGAGATCCTTGAAATGGCTGCATCAAATACAAAATTGATCAAGGAAGCTGGCAACTGTTGTGTATATTCCGTTAAGTCGTATGAAAGGATTGAAGTCGATGGAATCGGCAAGGAGATGATCAAAGATTATATCGTGTCATACGATAGAAATATTGAGGATGTCCAATGCCAGTGCCGATCCTTTCAGTTCAAGGGGTACCTGTGTAGGCATGCCTTGTTGGTTCTTCATCAAAGTGACGTATTTCGTTTACCAGATAAATACTTCTTGAAGAGATGGTGCAAGGACATGAAATACCAATTCGACGAATTCGACTGCAATACTGAAGGTTATGATAAAAGCACACGAAAATCACGGTACGCAGTGACAATTTTTTAATTGAAATGTCTTAATATTTGTTTCGTTAATATTATGTTAATGATTGTAGATATAGTTTGCTGAGTCATCGGATGATGAAGCTCGCAGAGATAGCCTCCATGTCTGAAGATGCATTTAATGTAGTGATGGATGGTCTAACACCTATATTCAAAATTGCCGTGGATGCCAACTGCGCAGCTAAACCACGTACAGAGCTTGTAATTCAAGATCCTGAACAAATTAGGACGAAAGGTCGCCCGAGAGAGAACAGATTAAAGAGTGGAGTCGAGAAGAAGTCAAAAAGATCAAGGAAAAATCAGGTCAAGGAAAGAGCTGCTTCAAGCATCAGGCAGACTTGTTTGCAGTCAATTAATACCGAAGAGGACCTGGAGAGAATTGTACCGCCTTCCGAAGCTTTGATGGACGAATTTGATGCTTATGTATTGAGTCAACTTACACAGGAGCATATATAAAACACGGGTGTCGTAACTTTTGAACTAGGGTGTCTTGGTCGCAAATGAAGTGCTTTCAAAATATGGTGTCTATTTCAGTAAAATGAATGCTTTTAGCGCGACGACACCCCAGCTCTTAGCTAACGACTCCCTAGCTCTTGCGCGGCGACACCCGAACAAACCTACGACATCCCAGTACTCGCGAATGGACACCGAAGATTTTAGCACGATGACACCCCAGCTCTTGGCTAACGACTCCCTAGCTCTTGCGTCGACACCCGAAAGGCGGAAACCTACGAGACATCCTAGTACTCGCGAACGGACACCGAAGATTTTAGCGCGACGACACCCCAGCTCCTGGCTACGACTCCCTAGCTCTTGCGGCGACACCCAAAAGAAACCTACGACATCCCAGTACTCGCGAGTGGACACCGAAGATTTTAGCGACGACACCCCAGCTCTTGGCTAACGACTCCCTAGCTCTTGCGTGGCGACACCCGAAAGGCGGAAACCTATGACAAGTACTCGCGAGCGCGAAGATTTTAGCGCGACACCCCAGCTCTTGGCTAACGACTCCCTAGCTCTTGCGGCGGCACCCGAAAGGCGAAACCTACGACATCCCAGTACTCGCGAACGGACACCGAAAATTTTAGCGCAACACACCCCATCTCTTGGCTAATGACTCCCTAGCTCTTGCGCGGCGACACCCGAAAGGCGGAAACCTACGACATCCCAGTACTCGCGAACGGACACCGAAGATTTTAGCGCGACGACACCCCAGCTCTGGCTACGACTCCTAGCTCTTGCGCGGCGACACCCGAAAGGCGGAAACCTACGACATCCCAGTATTCGCGAATGGACCGAAGATTTTAGCGCGACGACACCCCAGCTCTTGGCTAACGACTCCCTAGCTCTTGCGCGGTGACACCCGAAACGGGAAACCTACGACATCCCAGTACTCGCGAATGGACACGAAGATTTTAGCGCGATGACACCCCAGCTCTTGGCTAACGACTCCCTAGCTCTTGCGCGACACCCGAAAGGCGGAAACCTACGACATCCCAGTACTCGCGAACGGACACCGAAGATTTTAGCGCGACGACACCCCAGCTCCTGGCTAACGACTCCCTAGCTCTTGCGCGGCGACACCCGAAAGGCGGAAACCTACGACATCCCAGTACTCGCAAACGGACACCGAAGATTTTAGCGCGATGACACCCCAGCTCCTGGCTAGCGACTCCTAGCTCTTGCGCGGCGACACCCGAAAGGCGGAAACCTACGACATCCCAGTATTCGCGAACATCGAAGATTTTAGCGCGACGACACCCCAGCTCTTGGCTAACGACTCCCTAGCTCTTGCGCGCGACACCCGAACGGGAAACCTACGACATCCCAGTACTCGCGAATGGACACGAAGATTTTAGCGCGATGACACCCCAGCTCTTGGCTAATGACTCCCTAGCTCTTGCGCGGTGACACCCAAAAGGCGGAAACCTACGAGACATCCCAGTACTCGCGAACGGACACCGAAGATTTTAGCGCGACGACACCCCAGCTCCTGGATACGACTCCCTAGCTCTTGCGCGGCGACACCCGAAAGGCGGAAACCTACGAGACATCCCAGTACTCGAACGGACACCGAAGATTTTAGTGCGACAACACCCCAGCTCCTGGCTACGACTCCCTAGCTCTTGCGCGGCGACACCCGAATGACGGAAACCTACGACATCCCAGTACTCACGAACGGACACCGAAGATTTTAGCACGACGACACCCCAGCTCTTGGCTAACGACTCCCTAGCTCTTGCGCGGCAACACCCGAACGGCGAAAACCTACGACATCTCAGTACTCGCAAGCGGACATCGAAGATTTTAGCGCGATGATATCCCAGCTCTTGGCTAACGACTCCCTAGCTCTTGCGCAGCGACACCCGAAAGGCGGAAACCTACGAGACATCCCAGTACTCGCTAACAGACACCGAAGATTTTAGTGCGACGACACCCAGCTCCTGGCTAGCGACTCCCTAGCTCTTGCGCGGCGACACCCAAACGGCGGAAACCTATGACATCCCAGTACTTGCGAACGGACACCGAAGATTTTAGCGCGACGATACCCTAGCTCTTGGCTAACGACTCTCTAGCTCTTGCGCGACACCCGAATGGTGAAAATCTACGACATCCCAGTACTCGCGAACGGACACCGAAGATTTTAGCGCGATGATACCCCAGCTCTTGGCTAATGACTCCCTAGCTCTTGCGCGGTGACACCCGAACAGCGGAAACCTACGACATCCCAGTACTCGCGAATGACACCGAAGATTTTAGTGCGATGACACCCAGCTCTTGGCTAACGACTCTCTAGCTCTTGCGTGGCGACACCCGAACGGCGAAAACCTACGAAGGCAAATATAGGAATGAATCGAGGACACCCCTGCTCGCAATATAAAATTTGTGCATTTGCATTAAATATTAATCAGTGTTAATATGAATAAATTACATTCAATTTTCATTCAAAGAAGAATAAAAAAATTAAGAACATTTTTCGATAATGTCGCTAATCTTTTTGTTCAGGCCCTCTCTCAATATCGTCGTAGCTAAGTGTCGCCGGTAATCTCTGACTTCCTCATCCGTGAAATCCATCTTCATATCAGGATTGTCCCGTCGAGCAAGACATTCCATGTATCTCAGACAGTATAGGCCGCAATCCAGCGATCCGGTCGGTTGGCTTGGGCAATCCGAAATCTCTTCCATCGGCCAAGTCATCGCTTCCTTCTTATCGCAGTAGATATGGAATATGTGGCCAAGAATTGTATGCCATTTCCTTGCATTGGCCTTGTACTTGGGGTTGCGTTTCATGAATTCAGGTGCATGAACACCTTTCTTTCCATGTCGACAGCAACCAAATGCCAGTGCGAGTTATCAGAGTTTATTATGGTGAAAAGAAACCAGAATTGGGCCTTATCTTCATCCGATACATTGTCAAATATCGAGGCCCCTGAGATTCCAGCGAGTTCATGAGCAGGTGATGAGGAAGTCAGACACAGAGCGGATACGAAAACTGATGCAAATATGCACTTATGGTATCGGTCCGGATGCTCTGTCCAGTTGCGCATCAGAAACTCCTGGCCGGCATCAATTATCTGCCAATGCAATGTAAACCGATTAATATAATTCTAAAATCAACAACTAGAACAGGTTTCTTGATATACTTACATCATCTATTATCATTTCATTGTTAATGAGATCTTGAAGATTTTTCCTTGTTACAACGCCAGAAAACATATTGGTGTAGACGATCTCGTCGGTTAGTCGTTCGCTCAAAAAATTTTGAATATTTGGTCATCTTCGACCGTTGTGTTGGGCTTTGACATGCCCACTGTCTTCGCCGACTTTTTAGGACGGGTTGTCTCATAACATTCTCCGACGACCGTGGATGCCTTACGCTTCCTCGGCTCTTTTTTAACCCTCCTAACAAGCGAAGGCACTCCAACGATTTCTATGTCCATATTATCACCTTTGGCGCAGGGGTGCCAAGTTTATTATCGGATATGGACTCATCTTTATTTTCATTTTCTGTTTTTTCATCCAATGAATCCCCCTCCAATCTCTTCTCCTCTGCTTTTGCATTCCCCGTCTCAATTGGACACTCGGATGAATGGTCCTCCTCCATCTTCTTCTCCTCACTATTTCCATTACCAGGCTCGCGGAGGACCAACTCCAGGGAATGCACCTTCTCTGTTTTTCCGTCTCCCTTGTCCTCCTCATTTATTGCATTACTTTCCTTTCTGAGCAGTGACTGAGGAGGCTCTCAGCAATGGACAGCCTGTGCCTGACATCGTCGAGTTGATCCTTAACGCACTCCAATTCAGTCCTCAACTCGGCACATCCTGCGCAGCTATCCGTTGGTTGAGGGGCGCAGGTATCTGTTGGTTGAGGGGATGCTACATTCTGCTGAGTGAGAAGCCAGCGCTCTTCTGATGGTACAGTAGCTCCCTCCATCTGCAACGCAAGATGATAACAAATTAATATTAAGTGAACATATTGACGCATTAAGTTAAAAAATGGTCAGAGCAATGTACTAGCTTACCAAGTCGTGAGGCTGCAAGTCGGCAACCCGAACCGACTGGATCTTCATTTGGTGGTCATACCACTTCAACAGCCGGGGCAGTTTATCAGGGTATGCTGGTTCTTGCATTGATGTATGCTCGAGGAACCACGCCTGAACATGATATTTTTTGGATATTAAATAATGTAATATTAAAAAAATTATACTAAGAACATAATTATGCGTCTCAATAATCCTTACCACCAGTGCTGCCGAGCATCCGAACAGGGTAGGCTGCCTCCTAACTTTTTTGCATTCTTTGAGTGGACCGGCTCCTCGGAACGCAAGCAAGCAGCTATTTCTGGGAGAGCCAGAACAATCAACTCCTTCAATGCCGAAGCCCAGTCGATGCTATCAGTTGACTTAAGTCATCCAAGTGCTGGATGAGATACCGTGGACATCTCTGATTAGACTTTGGAGCCAAAAACATGGCCAACATGTATGCGATCCAAAGTCGGACGGTGTCCTCGACATCCTCCTGTACCTTAGATGATCGGAGTTGAAATATTAACTTCTCCAAACCTTCTTGGCGAAGATCTAAACCCTGGCCAAACCGTCTGAACAACCTTCCGTTGAACATTTGGCTGGACGTGTCGATCTTCTTCCCATGAGCTGGAAGTCCCAAGAATGAGTGCGACTTCGTGGCACTGAATAGAACTGGCTTTCCGCAAAAATGAACTCGTCGCCTCCATTGTGACATCTTATGATGTCTGCTAGCAGTCGCCCGTCGACTGTGAACGTCTGCATGTCGACGAAGGCACCAAATGGGGTCCTTCGAATAAGTTTTGTATGCCGTCTAGTGAACCCCATCCTTCCAAACCTTCTGAACGTATACGGCCGGCCTGCAGCTATTCTTAAACAGCTGGGAAGCCTTCACTGGGGGGACTGGAACAATTTTATTGTCAACTGAAACAGGGGGTAAGACAGAAGACATACTTGTCATGAAATTTTAAGAGAGGATGTCATAATATTTAATATAGTGATAAACATACCTGAAGGAGCCGCATCCTCATTCGAACGAAGAACCATGTCCTTGCATTGTTCCGCCATTTTCTCTGTCTGCTTCTTCTTTGTTCGCGGTCTTCGTCCACAAACGAAAGCACTCATCTCCATGAATGAAGTATACGGAAGAATGAACTATGGAACAAATTTAGGAGGGAAAAGGAGACCAGTGGCTTCTCGAGCAAGAGACGAAGGATGGCTTCTCGAGCAACAGACGAATGAGTGCTTTTTCTAGGGTTTATGCCGACCTCAGAGAAATACGAAAGGACACCCGGATCGCCACGATCACATCACAGAGACCCGCAAACCCATAGGAACTGCCCATTTTGTAACTTTTCTCGAAAAGATGGCATGGCTGAGTTACTAGGGTGTCGTCGAATTAGTACTAGGGTGACGTCAAATTCCGCCTTGTTCAAGCATGGGTGTCGTCACCTTAAAGCTAGGGTGTCGTGAGATTTCAACTGGGGTGTCGCGAAGGATTACGGCCGATTTGAACTAGGGTGTCGCGGGATTCTCTATGTGGTCAGTTTTAAGTAAGGGTGTCGTTCCTTAAAGCTAGGGTGTCATGGATTTCAACTGGGGTGTCGCGAAGGATTTACGGTCGAATTCGAACTAGGGTGTCGCCGGGGATTCTCTATGTGGTCAGTTTTAAGTAAGGGTGTCGTTCCTTAAAGCTAGGGTGTCGTGAGATTTCAACTGGGGTGTCGCAAGGATTTACGGCCGAATTTGAACTAGGGTGTCGCTGGGATTCTCTCCGTGGTCAGTTTTAAGCACGGGTGTCGTCTCCCTAGAGCTAGGGTGTCGTGAGATTTCAACTGGGGGTCGCAAAGGATTTTCGGCCGAATTCCACTAGGGTGTCCTGGGATTCTCTCCGTGGTCATTTGTAAGCACGGGTGTCGCCCTAAAGCTAGGGTGTCGTGAGATTTCAACTGGGTGTCGCGAAGGATTTACGGCCGAATTCGAACTAGGGTGTCGCTGGGATTCTCTCCGTGGTCAGTTTTAAGCACGGGTGTCATCTCCTTAGAGCTAGGGTATCGTGAGATTTCAACTGGGGTGTCGCGAATGATTTTCGGCCGAATTCAACTAGGGTGTCGCTGGGATTCTCTCCGTGGTCATTTGTAAGCATGGGTGTCATCGCCCTAAAGCTAGGGTGTCGTGAGATTTCAACTGGGGTGTCGCAAGGATTTTGGCCGAATTCGAACTAGGGTGTCGCGGGGACTCTCTATGTGGTCAGTTTTAAGTAAGGGTGTCGTTTCCTTAAAGCTAGGGTGTCGTGATATTTCAACTGGGGTGTCGCAAGGATTTACGGCCGAATTCGAACTAGGGTGTCGCCGGGACTCTCTATGTGTCAGTTTTAAGGGTGTCGTTTCCTTAAATCTAGGTGTCGTGAGATTTAACTGGGGTGTCGCGAAGGATTTACGGCCGAATTCAACTAGGGTGTCGCGGGACTCTCTATGTGGTCAGTTTTAAGCAAGGGTGTCCTTAAAGCTAGGGTGTCGTGAGATTTCAACTGGGGTGTCGCGAAGGATTTTCGGCCGAATTCGAACTAGGGTGTCGCTGGGATTCTCTCCGTGGTCAGTTTAAGCACGGGTGTCGTCTCCTTAGAGCTAGGGTGTCGTGAGATTTCAACTGGGGTGTCGCGAAGGATTTTCGGCCGAATTCCACTGGGGTGTCGCTGGGATTCTCTCCGTGGTCATTTGTAAGCACGGGTGTCGTCGCCCTAAAGCTAGGGTGTCGTGAGATTTCAACTGGGGTGTCGCGAAGGATTTACGGCCGAATTCGAACTAGGGTGTCGCTGGGATTTCTCTCCGTGGTCAGTTTTAAGCACGGGTGTCGTCTCCTTAGAGCTAGGGTGTCGTGAGATTTCAACTGGTCCATAGCAGCCCCCAGCTGGTCCATAGCCACCNAAAGCTAGGGTATCGTGAGATTTCAACTGGGGTGTTGCGAATGATTTTCGACCGAATTCCACCAGGGGGTATCTCGTGGGGATTCTCTCCGTGGTCAGTTTTAAGCACGGGTATCGCAGCATTGGTACTAGGGTGTCGCAGTATTTGGCTTCCCCACACTCTCTTCATTGATGGTTTCTGTTCATGAGGGGGGCGAATTCCTCCTGGGGTGTTTGCTACCATTCGCTCTTATCTTTTTGAAACCCACGACACCCTAGTTCAAAACCCACGACACCTATGCTGAAAACCAATGACACCCTAATAAAAACCCACGACACCCTAGTTCAAAACCCATGACACCCGTGCTCAAAACCCATGCACCCTAGTTCAAAACGTTAAGACAAGCAGCATTAGTTCAAAACCCACGACACCCTTGTAGAAAAACCCACTACACCCTAGTTCAAAACCCACGACACCATAGTTCAAAACGTTAAGATAAAGCATTAGTTGAAAACCCACGACACCCTAGTAGAAAACCCTATCGTCAAGCTCATAAACCACAACAACCTCATAACGAAAGAATGTTTTGTGCTGCGGACGACATTTCTTCCAGGAGTTTTTGTACAAAAACTCCAGTAGCCAGGTATTCCAGCCTCGAAGTTGAAATATTTTCTTTCGACCGGAAAGTTAGAGCGAGGGCTTAGGATCGTGCCGAAAGCCAGAGCGAGGGGGAAGAAAGATTTTTTCTTGCACAGATGAAATCCAACGTAAAATGGCGATTGAATGGAGAGAAAGGGCATTCGTCTGCACGCTAATTTTAAAAAAAAGCAAAGCGCTTTAAATGCTCGTCACGTTCAAAACGTTACATCATAGCAGGGCCATACCGCCCGGCACTGTCATCCATGTAGGCTCCACGTGGACCAATCAGAAGAGCTGGTGTAGCCCACGTAGGCCTTGCTGCACCGGGGGCGGTGTACAAAGACTTTTCCTTACTGCTATGGACACCATCTGAGTTTTCTAATCTGATGAGGTGGCCGCAGACAGCCAAGCCTTTCAAGTGGCCTGGGAAGCAAGATATGGCCCATCAGTGAGAGTCATGAATAACCCAGGCCATACCTTGCTTGGGATGGGCCATCAATTAGGGTTGGGATGGGGTTGGCAGAGCATAAAACTATATAAACAACAAATAGAAGGAAAATAGAAGATTAATTTAATATAAAAAGGAAATTTTAGCGAAGCCAATATGAGGGGGAGACTCGATCAAGAAATAGGTAAATGTTGGATGGAAGGAGTCCAGACTAATCCTCTAGTTTTAGTAGGGTTCTCCGATAACATTTGCTATTTATCCTTGTTAATATTATCATTAACTCAAAGCTTTTTATAGCAGCAGATAAACTGCAATCAAAAGCTTGTATTATATTCCAAAACCTCACTATTGGCCTACACAATGAACTCCATTCAGTTTCTGCGGCTGAGTAGAATAAGTGTGTTTCTGTCACCCTTCTTATACTATATGAAACAAATACATGGAGCTTGAAAAATGTAATTATATATATATATATATATATATATGAGAAATAAGAAATACATTACATACATGGCAATGAATTTACAATGCTAAGTTGAGACTGAAGTCCACTGGAACATAATATATTTTGAACTAATCTGAACATCATACAGACACTTGAACATTCTGTACAAGATGTTACTGATTGATGGCTTTGCCTCTCATTACAACAGGGGAGATCAATTTCCACACTGCATGTTGACAGGTATGAAGCATCAGCTAAGTTATTTGACAACATCGATCTGAAATAAAACTTTAAATGCTGAATTTGACTGATCAAATACTCTTATAGAATGAAATCAAATTCTAGCGCCAAACACAATGAGACTGATGTTGATTTCTACTTAATTTGATTCTAGGTAAAAATTTTATGAATATTTCAGTTTATCAAATACATTATTTTTTTTTGGAGAAATAGTAATTCTTTTTTCTATTGTAAGAAAATATGGTTTAAAGTTCAGACATTGCAAGAGTGAAACGGCGAGTCTAATACAAATTAGGAAAAGGCCTTGATATAAATGTCAAAATCCATTTTAACTTATCAATTTAAGCTGTTAAATTTTGGGATCTACTTCCCACCAAAATTTACACATGACACTTAGGTAGTGTTTGATAGGAAAAATATTATCCATGGATAAGTGTACGGGATAGAGTTTATCCCCTAGCTATCCCTAGGGATATCCTTTGGCTATCCTATTGATCATATCAAATGCAAAAAGGTAAATCCATAGGATAACCTTTTTTTACTCTTATTTGGAGGGATAACCAGCTATTCCTATATTTTTTAGGGAATAAATTGAGGGGATATCCCATGGTTAACCATGATTAACCATGGATTATCCCTTTGGTTAACTTTATTCTCTGCTATCCTTTATAGTAATGGCTTTTGGGAATAAGAGGGGATGTCCCCTGGATATTCCCTCTTATCCCCTATTTCAAACACTACCTTAATAGATTTGATTGAAAAATTCAAGATATACAAGGAGATAATGAGTTAGCCAATATAAATATATGTATATAGTTGGTTGATGTATTTTATTTGTCTTTTGAAAATTAAAGGATCACGAGCAACTAATCGTATTCTTTTGCCATTTCATAAAAGAATTCAAAGTATGCCAAAATCTTGGTGTGCCTTCGAACAGCATGGAATCACATATTACTTTGAAATTACATTTCGAATGAATAAACATTCTGCTAAGTGCTAACAAAGCATCATCAAGAACTTTTTCCTTTATCTCATTCCGTTTACAAGGTCACATGCCACTTTCTGAGTGCACATACCTCTCACAGATTTATTTTATCTTATTATTATTATTATTATTATTTTATCTTATTATGTTTTGACAAGCACGGTTTTATATATCTTGCATTATAATGAAGTGTGATTTAGTACAAAATATATTTTATTATGATAAGACTCAACCCAAGTAAAAAAAGAACACTTACAATACATGCTAGCAGTAAACCATTTGCTAATAATTTTCACCCATGTTGCTGTACTTCAATAACACACAATGCCTACTCAAATTTAACGCATGAAAACCATAAAACATAAATTCGGAAACTAAAGATTCAAATATATCAACTACTAAAATAAGTTCCCAATCCTTTACATATTATTTTTAATTAATCAATAAAAGATTTTTAAAAAATTCTAACTATCCTTACTCCTGTGTATCATCTCAAAATTCTATTTCAGTATATTAAAAAATTTAATAGAACTTATACATTTATAATTATTAATATACCAATAAAAAGTTTAGACTACAGCAAAAAACCATCATAATATATGCGCAACTGATTGAAAGGCAAACAAAATCCGCATACCAGAAACGAAAGAGATCGATGCCGGGGTCGGAGAAGAAGGCTGCAGCAAAGGAGGTCGGCGCAGTTTTCTCCACGACGGCAGTGGCGGAGACGGGCAGCAGAGGAGATGGAGGAGAAAGAAGGTAGCGAGCTACGGGCGTCGGCGACAACAGGGTTGATGGAAGACTAGGAAGCGGGGACGGAGGAAGCGTTCGCACGCGGAGGGACAGTGGATGGAGACGGCAACTTCCAGGCCATGGTGGCAGCAGAGAACGGCGTCGAAGGAGAAGGATGCGGCCGACGATGCTGGGCGTGGACGCAGGGGAGACGGAGGATAAGAGGTTGTCAGAAAACAGGGAAAGAAGGCGGCGGTGGCTCGGCCTCTGCAGCGTCGAGAAGGAAACAGAGGAGGAGGCCGAGGTCGATGGCTGCAACGGCGAGTTGGGAAGCAGGGACCGGCGGGTTGATGAAGACAGAGACGAGGTCGATGGTGATGGAGAAGAGTGAGGGCCGTGAGGACCCGCATGTCGCCGCTGTCCTCACGGCTGTGAAGGAAGAGAAGGCGGCGGCCGACGGTGGAGGAAGAGGGAGGAGAGGGAGAAGAGATAGGGGGGCTCGCCGGTGGAAGAGAGGGAGAGGCAGGAGGAGAAGCCGGGGCTGACGGCGAGCAGAGGGAGGAGCGGAGGCAGACGGCAACGTTCGGCGTCAAAGAACGGCGACGCTGGAGCGTGGCGAGATAATGGAGGGATGGCGCATCATCTTCTGATTGAATGCCATCCTTACGAACTGAACAGCAAATTGTTAAAACTCTATGAAATAGTTACTTAAGCTAAAGATACTTCATAGAAATTCATCTAAAAAGATTGTGTATCTATCAAAGTTATCAATTTCATTTCGGATTATGTTTCGGATTAGCTTATGAAACAAAATATTTCGGTATCGGACCGTTTCAGTGCTTCGTTTCGGAATATATATATATAATAAAAATTTTATTCATAATTCATATTCTTTATAAATAATAATAACAACATAAAAATAAAGAGTTTAAGTTTTTAAGAGTTTGAAATATATATATATATATATATATATATATATATATATATATATATATATATATATATATTATGAAAAATTTATTCATAATTCATATTCTTCATAAATACTAATAACAATATAAAAATAAAGAGTTTGAGTTTTTAAGAGATGCGACCGTGGGGATAGGGTAACTAGAATTTTTTTTTGTTATTATATATATATTTTAAAATAGTTCTGAAAGGTTTAATAATTCATAAATTGGTCTCCAAAATATATTTTACCGAAACAGCCGAAACATACCGAAACGGTCGAAAACGGCCGAAATACGCTGAAACGCACCGAAATAGCCGAAAAATGTTTCGAAACGAAACATAGTACTTATCTTTTTGGATAAGCTACCGAAACGAAACGTCTCGGCCGAAACGGCCGAAACGAAATGAAATTGACAACTTTGGTATCTATCCCAGTTGAAAAAGTTGCTATTACAATTGCACAGATGGCAATTAAAAAGCTCTACAAGATAAGAATCACCAATTGGAAATTTCAAAAGTTGAAAGATAAAACATTTACTTAACTGCAACTAAGCGATGAAACTTGTGCAGATAATCAATCATATATTAGCATAAGTTCAAAAGAAAGATTAATTGAGCACAAATCGAATTCCGTATCCTGGATGCACCTCACTAACTACCTTATTTAATAATTTCTTTAAGTATTGATATACATAAATTATGAAAGTTCAAATTGTTAACCAAATATTTTCTTTTTATATAAAATTGATATAGCAGCCACTACAATGAAATATAGATCAAATCTCTTGTTTAATATGCTCTCACATATCTATTCTTTCATTCTGTATGCAACTTGCAAGCCAGTATAAACCTATGCATCCAAATTTCATAGTACTGTTTACCAGTGTTAGATTTTGACATTCCTTTTGTGGTAGTTTTGAGCATCATCATTAGATATATATCCATCTCCTTTCATTATAGGAACAATTTCTGATAATGATGTTTTGATTTATAGAAAAGGGTTCAAAGTCTAGCCAAAGCTTTGTGCTTTTGTTTGTTTCTCTAAAAGTTTTTAAATTTAATGTTTAATATTTGATAAAAAGAAAACTTTTTCTTCTTTTTCTACGTTCCTAACAATCAAAAAATGAAAGTTGTAAACGAAACTTCTCATCTGTCCCTGTGACTAATTGAGCGGTGATTTTGCAACCAGTGACTTATTATGTATAGAAAAGAAAAACGATCCTAGTGAGTGCCATGGAGAGTGTTGACATGAAGGAGAGGCGCAGCAAATTAAATGATGCTACTTCAAATTTACATGATGAGTTGATCACATGCAGCATAAGAGTAGACTAAGGCAAAATGCAGTGGAAGTATAATGAAGGTCTTACAAGATTTCTAAATATCTAACATCTGTGACATACCATGGCCTATAAGGGCCAACAACAACCGCACTGTATAATAAAACAAAAGCAAAGACACATTTTCAGCTGTCTTTCTTACCAGTATATACTCTATTCACCCTCCTCAGCCATTGTCTTTTTGATGTTGCATTTCAGAGTGTGAGGTTCACTGTAATGATGCAAACTCATTTTGTCAAGCACTCTAAGCCAATTAAACAAATCCAATTCGTAACACGTTTCTAGAACACACATGCATATATAGAATTAGTCAACAAGTGAAAACCATCCAAAATTCAAGCTTAAGGTTAGAGCTCCAGTTCTTTTCGAATAGCCATATGTCTAATGAGGATTCTGGAAGTCTTATGTTGATGATCCTAGACAAGAACAACATTCGGATTAGAAGGCAATAGTTCAAGAAAAATATCCATCCAAACATACAATGCAATGTTTTCAACGCTATTTGCTGGATATTTTTGTTTTAAAAATTCATTTTAATATTAGCCCATGTTAATTGTCATGATGAGCTTCCAATGAGGCCGGAAAATATTATGCATTGTATAAGGCTTCTGATGATGTCAGAGGATTGGATTAATTGCAAGGATTTCTACATTAGTGAAAGTTTCTTAAACAGTTGTACCCCTTGAATCTGCAGCATCCAGAGTCACTGGCTTGATAGGGTGGTATCATGATTAAGGAACAAGATCATACCTCTGGATTTAATATGTACTTTAAGATATATAGTATCAACATTGCATTATTAATAATATTAAATATAAAATCTATCTTGAATATTAATAACTCTTGATTTATCTCTAAAACATGTCAATTTTTCATCTTAAAGCAACTAAAATATCCTACATCAGGAAAGGGTTTTAGTAGCAGGATATGCAATGTGTCACATATTTTTCCGTTATGCCCCCTTCTGCTATACTTTTATCATTGTATATTGCTCGGATAATCTTTTATAGTTAAGAAGTATCCTGTATAAACTCTAGTCTTCTGAAGTACTAACATGATCATATAGCCAGAATTTGACATTTTAGGACATGATGACCGGTAAATAGTATAGTGAGTTAAAGATACAACAAAACCAAGGGAGTGAATCAAGTCTATGAAATGAAATCATACCTTCGAATTGCACACACCAGCAAAGGAAAACAATGTATGAACCTATGATTCCAGAGGACAAGAGGCCCTGATTAACCTGCTAGCAACAAAAGAGGTACCAAACATTGTTTATTAAAATGCATAGACCATAAGCAACTGCTTGGACATCCAATTTAGATGTCTTATTGTGCATTTTAGAACATTGTCATAACTGGAATAATCCATTTCTGCAGCCACTTGATGCACAGGTAGGAGGCACCAAAACATGTATTTTTTTAGCTTCTAGATATCTCTAGTAGTAATGATCATGATAAACTGTGTGATCTCCAAATATGATGGCCCATATTTATTTTTGAATCACTAAGTTTTACCATTCAGATTTACCAATCATTATGTAGCTTTTTGTGTGACACTATGTATTCTCATACATGCAGGAGAATTTAAGTGTTTTAGCGTTCCTGTCTCATTCTATGAAAGCAATTGAATGGATTTTGAGAGCAATAAACTATAATTTGACTCTTATGACCCTTGGTATTGAATGCTATGTTGTCCTAAAGGGCATGAGAATCAGTTTGTGGTTCATTAAAAACAACAAAACTAGCTTTGGCGATATTGCAACCCTTTAATTAACGATATGGTCATTTCAATGTCTTTCCTGTATTAAAGTCTGGCGACAAGGCTTGGGGGAGAAAACAACTATCACATGTACTGAAAATCTCATTTAGCTAGTGAACAAATGGTAAGCATGTTTAATCTTTGAGGTGTTAATAGTAAAAGAAAATTTCCTACTATAATTTATATAAATGAAATGATTAAGAGAATATTTGTAAAACATATAACTAGAGCTAAAAAAGTTCTTTGGTGTTTATTTACAATTTCACTTAAACATCCATGTCATGTCAAAGATCAAATCCCTACAAAGATATTAAGGAAATTCTTACCTAGGTTGGAAGCCTGTAATTTCATATCTATATTTAGATTAACCGGTTTTAAATAAATAAATAAATTTCAAATAATGCAACATTTAAATCAAGAATGCTCAGCCTAAAACTTTGTTATATCTTTTAAAACATGAATTTAGTTGAGTTGAGTTGAGTTTAAATCAAGAATGTTCTTGAAGAAAGTAAGGGATTAAAAAACAACAAGATTTCAACAGAAATATAGAAAATGGTGCATACCTTGGAATTAGTGATGCAATCACCATTACTTTAACCAAGATTGTGGTCCATGTGATGAACAATATGTCAATAAGCAAGATGTATCCAGAATATATAATGTATAGGAGAACAATCCCACAAAAGAGTCAAGGTAGAAAATGGTTGATAAGAAACCCAAATAAGCAACTGAAGGTAAAAAAAAAAGAAAAAAAGATCAATATGGTATTAATTAAGCACTAGAATTTAAATAAAATAAGCTCAATTTTACATGCAAAAAAATCCAAAATGACAAAATAAGTTCCACTAAAAAAATCCTAGGACTTAAATTGCATAAATATAAGAAAATATTATTTATCACAAATTATATCATAAATATCTAGGTTACATGGACCCCAATTTTATCTATCAGATAAAATGTTAAATAATGTTATATAAAGCAACACGATCCATCAGAATTTCCAATACAATTTTATTCATCAAATCAAATTTATATGTCAATGTTGGAATATATGCCTGAAAAGTCATCTGCATCAATTACAGTATGTAGCGTTTCATTTCAAAGTTTGTTTTATGGATATGCTTTCTAGTTGTTATGAGAAGATACTAAAAAATGGTCTCAGGTTGTGAAAGGATCTACATCTTCTGTTGGTTAAGATGAAAATTACTACACCACATGGAGGACTTGTTTTACTCTCCAGAGTTATTGCAGAGATTTTGGGGAGATGATCCAACATCGTGATATCATGGAATTTAAATTGCAAGGTTAGTTGAGGTGTAAGAAAATGAAATAATTCACATAAAAGATCCAATAATCCTAAACATAGATAATTGAGACATGACCTTCTCATGTTGGATATAAATATAATAAATGTAACTTTATATATGTCTTAGCAGTATGTGTGTTTCGTGAGATATGATCACCACAAAACATAAACAAACCAGAAATCTAATGGTAATAAGTCTCTCTAGTAGTTTCTAATAGATGGATATGATCAATCCTTTTCTTCCTTTCATGGAAGAAACTTATCATTTAACAGTTGCAAATGCATCTAGTAATGAATAGATGGACCAGATCAGCTTACTTCCCCTTTTTGTGGACATCATTGATCATACAATGGCTACAAGTCTTTCTAATAGATAGATGGACCAGATTGGGGCCTGTCTCATCTATTTAATGGACAAAACCAGCCATCCCGTGGCTGCAAAAAGAATTTCTGATAAAGGAATGGATTAGATCAGCACATTTTGTCTATCTAGCGGACAAAGCAGACTTCCAATGGCTGCCAAAATCAAGCTTATGAATATTGTGTTTGGAGTAGAATGAAATATCCAAATGAAATAAGCAAACGTGATCCTTATTTTTTGAAGCAAATATATGGCTTCTTAAAGGCAGTAATCATGACTGGGCTCAGCTGATTAATTTTCTTAGGAAGGCTGTATAAAGTCATATAGACATGATACCTGCAACAGTTACCAATTAAACCTTAGCATCAAGTGTACCTTTAAATACAGGACCAAGGTTTATAGTTACCAATACCTATATTTCGGGCACCCTATCTGTATGGTTCTGATTGGTATGGTACAGCGTGCCACTGTACCAATATTTGGCAAGCCTCCCCCAGTGCTGGCATGGAGAAATCAGGTTACCGCTTCTGTTTGTGTGGTGCTGGTAGGGGCTTTAAAAGGTACCTTAGTGGTACTATCTAGTACTTAAATCCTGGTATAAGACAATACTCATCAGTGAATTCAAAGGAGGAAAAAAAAAAAAAGCCAGCAGGTAGTGCCAATTTTGGTTGGTTTATAATTTGCAGTTTGGTTGGGGCCTTGTCTTGCTTTCAAGACCATAGAGGTTTGAAGATAACCACATGTGATCTAGTCAATGGCGTCAAGGCCTTCTGAAGAAAGAAATAAAGCTGAAAATCCTTATTCCACGGCTTAGATCTTGTCCAAAAGTCATTCAGCTGAATGCTGCAACTGAAAATTGTCATCTACACTTACTGTTCATAATCAAAAGGATTGAAAAGGACCAATACAATCTTTATAATTTAATACCTTCTACAGCCGTTCCCTTGATCAATTAGATCTGGAAAGCCAAGCATTAAAGGAGGCTATTTGTTGGTTAGATAATGAAGCATGTCTCTTGGAAGTGCTGGATGATGTTCTTGTCCCTCCTTTGCTTCTCCTTTTACAAAATGCTATCACTTGACATGTATTAGGAAATGTTGGCTTGTCCTTGTAATACTTAATTTCCTGATTTACATGCAAATTTTGTAACTATATCATTCAAGAAAAAGGATAACAATGCATAGGGCCATCTTTGTAATACCCTATTTTTCCTTACGCATGAACAAAATAGTTCTTTCAATGTTCAACAACAGTATCTGAGGCATCTATTGCCACTAGCAAATATTTTAAAATCTTATTGTTAATACTTTGACATTGTTAATAAATTGCAGAACCTTGGTAATTATGAATATAAAGAGGAAAAAAGTAAATGCATTGTTGTGCTTGTGGGGATGATGTACCACCATTGTTATGATTGCAAATCTAGCTTCCACTATCGCAACATAAGACCTATCTACTAGTTGATATAAATCTACTGCATATAGAATGTACCTGTACAATATATAAACAAGAGAAATCAAGGTTTAGCTACCTCTCTTGAACCAAAAAAGGGAGATAAATTATATATTGCATGATGGCTATTTGTTGGCAAAATCTTTATTTTCTTTTCATACCTTGATATCAATTAGGTAGCATAACTTAATTATGTGCCAAAGTTGGCAATTTAGTCATGCTTCAATAATGGATAGCTGCCGAGATACATTTCGCATTGTTGGACGAGATTGTGGATTGTTATCCAAACACTGACATACTATAGAAATGATTGTAGCTAGCTCATTTGCAACTTGAGTTGTAGGAGGTGATAGTCGTGGGTCCAATATATCCTTCAGAAAGGTATTTTCATGGATCAAAGAAGATAGTGTGGAGATAAGTTCTCCCGGATGTTTTCCCACTATAATCTCAAGTGTTACTACTCCAAAACTATATACATCACATTTCTCATTAACCTTCATTGTGTATGCAAGCTCTGTAATAGACAAGAAAATATATATAATCAGATTTTTATAGTCAACCACTTCTATTAGAGCTAGTTCATGGATTTAATTAGCTCTATCGTCTACTTGTAACTACAACATAAGGTACTAATTTAAGATAAAAGTTTAGAGAATTTTTAATTGTATCCACCCTGAAAAGGCAAGTAGGCATGTAATTAGTAGCTTATTATGTATTACATGCTATGGTAGAATTTATAATTTTAAAAAATTTAATTAGCACTAACATTAAACAAACATATCTGTATATCAACTTATTAGTCATATGAAAATCATGAAGAATAATACACAATTTGTTAATTCCAATAAGAAGAAGAAAGAAACATATAATAATTTTTGAGAAAAAAATTATTATATGTTTCTTTGATGAAAACGGAAGTGTTCAATGCATGGCTAATAAGTATACCATAGTCTTACTTTGTTAACTTTTCTGGCTAGAGAGCTAGGATTAACCACATTTGCATCTTTTTGAGAAAGATAAAATACATTCTTGTCGAAAAAACATAAAAAAAAATAAAGAGATCGGATAGTGCTTCAAAGAATGTGTGTGTGTGTGAGAGAGAGAAAGTATTTTATATTATCTTTTAGTGTAAAATATAGAGATAGACCTAAATATACTCTTTATGTATCTTTAAAAATGTAATAAAATATATGAACAAATTTGTAAGGCCACTTTTCTCATTTTATAGAAATGGATTTGCAACATACCTGGGGCTATATATCCTCGTGTGCCTGCAAGCATACTCCAATTAGATGAATCAAGTTTCAAAAGCTTTGCGATACCAAAGTCAGAGACATAGGCCTTGTATTCTAATCAAGTAGAATATTGTTACTTGTTATGTCTCGGTGTACTATTGGTGGAGCACAATCATGGTGCATGTATGATAAAGCATAAGCAACATGTTTTACAACATTCACTCTCTTGGACCAGTCCAATTCAATGACACCTTCACTTTTGAGAATTTTTGCCAAACTTCCTCTCTCCATGTATTCATACACAAGAAACTTATGTTGAGCACTGAAACAAAAACCATAAAGCTTCACAATATTTCGGTGTTGGACCTGGGTTAGTGCCTGTATTTCATTCCAAAATGTTCGCTTGCTTATTGAGTTTTCAACCTCTAGTGAATGAAATTTTTTAACAGCTATTAACTTGTCGTTTTGCAACACTGCCTTATAAACACTGCTATTTGCCCCGGTGCCAATGAGGTACTTATCATCAAACTCCTCTGTTGCTTGAATAATGCCTTTGTATGCCTCTTTTCCATCAAAGTTCAAAATAGAGAAATCACCTTCAAACTTTTGACTTGCATCATTTTTTGTATATTTCTTCCTTTTCAAAATTAGCAAGGCAAACACAACAAATAAAAATATGGGAAATAAGATAACCAGACTGACCAACAAGATAAGTTGGTGGTGTTTAGTTGAGTTATCTTTTTTGGAAGTAGAAGAGCCGCATAAAGGCAAACCTTTCACTTTACCACACAAACCCTTGTTGTGGATAAACCACTCTACTAGAGCAGTCTGAAAACTTTGCTATTGGGCAATGGACCTTCTAATTCGTTGTATGATAAGTCCACTGATAACAGGCTATTCATATCATGAAAAGAAGGTGGTACTTGACCGATCAGCTTATTATGTGATAGATTAAGATATTCTAGCATAACCAGTTTGCTAAACTGTGATGGTATCTCTCCAATGAACGAGTTGTGGCTTAGATCTAGCAAGTCATTCAGGTTTACTAGATTTCCAATTTGAAAGGGAATACTTCCATTCAAATGATTGTTTCCAAGCTTCAACAAGTGAAGTTTAATGCAGTTATCTAATTGATCTGGTACTCTTCCACTTAACTGATTTGCTGATAGATCAAGAGTCTCTAAATTGGATAGTTCTCTGAGTTCTGATCGTACCTCTCCAACAAGCTGGTTGCTGCTCAAATTCAAGTTATATAGATTAGTTAGCATGCCCAACTCCTTCGGAAGCTCTCCTGTTAGATGGTTTGAGGAAAGGTCAAGTACTTGTAGTTTTGTTAACTTTCCAAGCTCTGGTGGTATGATTCCTGTTAACTTGTTGTTGGAGATTCTTAGAGTGACAAATTACGATATCCTCCCCAATTTGGTGAGAGCTTGCCAGACAATCTGTTGAAGCTTAAATCAATATACCATAAATGATGATACATTCCAAAATCTTCAGATATATCTCCGCTTAGTTGATTCTGTTGAAGTCGGACTATACAGACTTGTACAATTTTTTAAGGTTCTAGGAATCAGACCTTCAAAATGGTTGTTGCTCAAAACAAGATACCATAGAACTCCTCCTTTGCATATGTCACACGGTAAATGGCCAGAAAAGTTGTTGTTCATCAATTGGAGGAATTCCAAATTTGTAAGATTGTTAAATTCTTCAGGCAAAGAACCAGATAGTTGATTGTTGAATAATCTCAAATCAATAAGGTTGGTTAATCTACCAAAAAAGGAGGGATAGAGCCAGAGATTTGGTTAACGCTTAGTGACAATTTCATTAGGTTCACAAGATTTCCAACTCATGAGGAATTGATCCATATATGTTATTTTCATGAAGGTATAAGAAGTTAAGCTTGGTCAAATTTCCTATACTAGGAGGGATTGGACCATCTAGATGGTTGGTGCCAATTTGTAGATCTATCAAGCTGACTAGATGTCCTATTTCATGAGGAATTAATCCATATATGTTATTTTCAGAAAGGTATAAGATTTTAAGCTTTGTCAGATTTCCTATACTAGGAGGGATTGGACCATTTAGATGGTTGGATAGATGCTTAAATTGTTAAGCTTACTAGATTTCCTATTTCATGAGGAATTGATCCGGATATGTTATTTTTAAAAAGGTACAAGGTGTTAAGCTTGGTCAAATTTCCTATACTAGAAGGGATTGGACCATTAGATGGTTGGTATTGATTTCTAACTTGTTAAGCTTACTAAATTTCCAAAGTCATAAGGAATTGATCCAGATATCTGATTATGATGAAGGTATAAAATTTTAAGCTTGGTCAAATTTCCTATACTAGGAGGGATTGGACCATCTAGAAGGTTGTGACTGATTTCTAAATCTGTCAAAGATACTAGATTTCCTATTTCATGAGGAATTGATCCGGATATGTTATTTTAAAAAGGTACAAGGTGTTAAGTTTGGTCAAATTTCCTATACTAGGAGGGATTGGACCATCTAGATGGTTGGTACCGATATCTAATTCTATCAAGCTACTAGATTTCCTATTTCATGAGGAATTGATCCGGATATGTTATTTTCAAAAAGGTACAAGGTGTTAAGCTTGGTCAAATTTCCTATACTAGGAGGGATTGGACCATCTAGACGGTTGGTACTGATTTCTAAATTGTTAAGCTTACTAAATTTCCTAATTCATAAGGAATTGATCCAGATATCTGATTATGATGAAGGTATAAGATTTTAAGCTTGGTCAAATTTCCTATACTAGGAGGGATTGAGCCACTTATCTGATTCTCACTAAGGTCCAAGGAGCTGAGCTTTGTCAGAGAGCAAATCTGTAATGGAATTATCCCTGTGAAGTTATTTTGGGAGAGATCAAGAGAGGTGAGCTTGGAGAGAGCAGCTATGGTCGGAGGAATGCTTCCACTGAGGTTGTTGAACGAGAGGTTGAGATTGACAAGTGATGACAAGGTTGAGAAGTTGAGAGCATCTAGCATTGCTTCCATACCCATATCGGACAGATTAATCTCTCTGATCACGCGTTGGCCTCGACGTGTAACATTGCATGTGATTCCAGTCCAGTTGCATGGACTGCTGTTCAGGTTCCAAGATTCAAGCGATCCTTGGCTTTGAAGGCTGGCTTTCCATTGGAGGAGGGCTCTCCCTTGCGATGCAAGAGAAGCCGATGCTACAACAAGAAGAAGTGAAGGGATTAGCAATAGAAAAAGGTTGGAGAGGAATTTCTGAGATGACACAGATTCCATAGCTGAAGTTCAGCTAGGTCCGAGATGCTTTGATGTTCTTGTAGTTATTAAGATGAGATATGGGGCCTTTTAAAGCCAAAGAAAAAAAGAAAGATATTTTATGATTCTTTGAATGCTTCAATGTGAAAATGAAAGATGATTGAAGGTTAATTACATTTTTAGACTAGACTTAGCTAACATGTCATTCTTTATCTCTCAAAGGTGTCATTTCAACCAATGGCACTGGCATGTCTGCCTTGTTTCATCGGGCACTATGTTGCCCTCCATCTACGGTTAAATATCGCTAGCCTGAGGCCTCCACAGGTGCTATGGGCTCTGGACTTATTATCCAGTGGTTGTTGTCAGCTTTCAAGAATGTAGCATAGCCTACTCCAGTCACCATCCTGATTGAGTACCTAACAAAAATAGATGCATCATTAAAAGCCAAAGAAAAAAAAGAAAAAAAAAAACTCATCTGCCATCCACATATCTAGGAAAGAGAAAGATGCACCTGGTCTCTATTTGATATCGCCCATGTGAGGCATCTTCCTATCGATTATGCGAGTTTGAATGGCTCCATGCTCTGTCAAGATCATAATTAGTTCTTTGAAATGGTCAGGAATATTACAAACGGTTCAAATACAACACACATTTCTTCTGAAAAAACATCAAATATGACCGAACAACTCCATACAGCGGTGAAATAGAAGAAGCCATAGGAACCCAACCTATAACTTGAAAAATAGCTTGTTAGGCATTCTGCATCAATAAATCAAGGTTCATGCAAGAAGGTCATTATAGCCAACCTGCTCCAATTCGATACTCTAGATCACTCTTTGGGATTGGATATTCTCTTTGTTTGCCAATGCATACTTTCTGCTTAAAATTATTGATTAGTTTTTTCTCTTTTTGAGCATTACCATGCTGGTGAGGCCTGGAACTTTTGTTCTGGTTCCGGTTCCTTTTCCGTATCTACTATAATCTTCTTAAGCTAGTGAATGAATGAAGATAAATTTGTATGGCATTTGCTTATTCAGCTTTAACTTACCAAACCACCTTTTTGGCACTAAAATAATAAAATAAAATAAAAGAAAGTTACCTTCAGAATTTTTAAGAAAACTTGGAAAAAATTTCTAGATACTTCTTCCTCTTTAACTTGAATAAAATTTTTAGATTAAAATAATAAAATAATCTCATTCAAAGCTGTTAAGCTTTATTTTTTGATTTTTGCATCTTCTTTTAAATAACCTGAATAAAATTATGCTGGAACCAAACATTGTAGCCCAATACCAAGGATTAAAACCTAGTGAAGTGCTACTTTTATCAAGTAATTGTTAGCTATTTTGCGAGTCACCATTATTTTTCCGAGACAAGGGCTAGGCACGACAATGTCCAACCAATCTCTTGCGAGTCATCATTATACTATTCTTTCATAAATTATCAAGCTATATTTATTAGTGCGTATGGATATGGTGATTCCATTTTCTGCATCCATCCATTGAAATGGCCGCCATCTGATGGACGAAACAGATATCTGAACCGTGACAACTCCGGATTCAAATAATTCTACAGCCCAACGAACAACCAAACAATTAAAGTCAATTATGACCATGGGAGAATTATCTCTCCACGTTAATCATCATTAGACTTGCAGGCAAATGTGACTTCTAACTGCATTCAGATTACGTTCAATTCTTTAAACTTACAAGCTTCAAAAAATTTGAAGTTTCAAGGCCTAGCTGAAATTAGCTATGGAACTTGACTAGCTGATCAAAATAATCGGTCTCATTCCCTCTAGCTCAGGAATCTTGACTAAAATAATTGGTCCCATTCCCTCTAGCTCAGGACACTTGAGTAATTGACATTCAAGCTGAAAGGTGAGTGGAGATCAGTTACTTTTTTGGACTCATCTGAGCTAACATGTCATGCTCTTTTCAGCAAAGCAATCATTTCAACGGAGGGCAGTCTAGCGTGAGTAACATGCAATAGGAATTTTATAATTCTTTGAATGTTTTAACCTAAAATGTGGTTAGAATTTAGTTACGTTTCTGAATTAAACTTAGTTAAAAATGTCATGCTCTCATCAATCAAGCAGTCGTTTCAATCAATGGATTCTTTAATGAGAGTGATATGTAACAGGAGACATGTAATAGGAATATTGTGAACCTTTGAATGTTTCAAGCTTAAATATGGTTGGAGGTCAGTTTTGTTTTCAGATTAGACTTAGCTTCTCTTAAGCAAAGCAATCATTTCAACCAATGGATACTTTGATGTGAGTAACATGTGATGGAAATTTTGTTATTCTTTCAATATTTCAACCTAAAATATGGTTGGAGGTTAGTTACATTTCTGGACTAGACTTAGCTAACATATCATGCTTTCTTTACATTTTTGAACTAGACTTAGCTAACATATCATGCTTTCTTCAGCAAAGCAGTCATTTTAACGAATAGGTACTCTGGTGTAAGTGACATGTGAAGGAAATTTTGTAACCCATTGAATGTTTTAACCTGAAAGGTGATTATAGGTCAATTACATTTTTGGATCAGGCTTAGCTAACCTGTCATGCTCTCTTCAGCTAGGCAGTCATTTCAATCAATGTGTACTCTAATGTGAGTAATATATAATAGGAATATTGTTATACTTTGAACGTTTCAACCTAAAATATGGCTAGATGTCAGTTACGTTTCTAAATTAGACTTAGGTAATATATCATGCTCTCTTCAGAAAAGTAGCCATTTCAACCAATAGGGACTTTAATGTGAGTCACAGACGATACGAATTTTACAATCCTTTGAATGTTTGAACCTAATGTGTGGTTGGAGGTTAGTTACGTATTTGGACTAGACTTAGCTAATATGTTATGCTCTCTTCAATAGAGCAGTCATATCAACCAATATGTACTCTAATGTGAGTAGCATGAGAAAGGAATATTGTGATCCTTTGAATGTTTCTTCTTAAAATATGGCTGGAGGTCAATTACATTTTTGAGCTAGACTTAGCTAACCTGTCTTGCTCTCTTTGGTGAAGCAGTCATTCCAACTAATGGGAACTCTGATGTGAGTGACATGTAATCAAAATTTTATAATCCTTTAAATATTTCAACCTAAAATATGGTTGGAGGCCAGTTTTATTTTTGGACTAGACTTAGCTTCTCTTTAGCAAGGCAGTCATTTCAACCAGTGGATACTTTGATGTGTGATATGTGATGGAATTTTTTGATCCTTTGAATATTTCAACTTAAAATATTGTTGAAGGTCAATTACATTTATGGACTAGACTTAGTTGACATATCATGCTTTCTTTAGCAAAGCAATTATTTTAGACAATGGGTACTTTGATGTGAATGACATTTGAAGGAAATTTTGTGATCCTTTGAACGTTTCAACCTGAAAGGTGTTTGAAGGTCAATTACATTTTTGGATTGGACTTGTCTAACAAGTCATGCTCTCTTCAGCTTGGCAATCATTTCAATCAATGGGTACTCTAATGCGAGTGATATGTTATTGGATTATTATGATCTTTTGGATGTTTCAACCTGAAATATGGGTAGATGTCAATCACTTTTCTAGACTAGACCTAGGAAACATGTCATGCTCTCTTAAAAGAAGTAGTCATTTCAAACAATGGGGACCTTAATGTGAGTGACACATGATACAGATTTTGTGATCCTTTAAATGTTTCAACTTAATATTTGGTTGGAGGTCGATTACATTTCTAGACTAAACTTAGCTAATATGTCATGCTCTCTTTATTGAAGCAGTCATTTCAACTAGTGAGTACTCTAATATGAGTGACATATAATAAGAATTTTGTGATCCTTTGAATGTTTGAACATGAAACTTAAAGGTGGTTGGAGGTTAATTGCATTTCTAGATCAAACTTAGCTACATGTCATGCATCCTTTAATGAAACAGTCATTTCAACCAATGGTTACTCTAAAATGAATGACAACTGATACGAATTTTGTAATCCTTTGAATATTTCAACATGAAACTGAAAGATGATTGGAGGTTAATTACATATTTGGACCAGACTTAGCTAACATGCCATGCTCGAGTCATTTTAACAAATGAAACTGGCATGTCTGCCTTGTTTCATTGGACACTATGTTGCCATCCATATATGATTGTGTATTGCTAGATCTGCCCTCCACAGGTGCCATGGGCTCTGAACTTAGTCTCTAGTGGTTGTTGTCAGCTTACAAGAATATAGCATAGTTCACTCCAGTCTCCATCCTGATTAAGTATCTAATAAAAATAGATGCATCATTAAAAGCTAAAAAAAAAACTAATCTTTTAAGAAACTCATCTTTCCATCCACATGATATTTAGGAAAGAGAAAGATGGACCTGGTCTGATGATATTGCCCATATAAGATGCATCTTCCTATTGGTTATGTGAATAAGTCCAGGTTGTGTAAGGTCACAAGTTCTTTGAAATGGTCAGGAATATTACAAATGGTTCAAATACAACCATACAGAGTCATTCAACTAATGGCATTGGCATGTCTGCCTTATGTCACGGGTCACTATATCGCCATCCATCAATGGTTATATATTGCCAGCCTCTATCCTCCAGAGGTGCCATGGGATCTGAACTTATTCTCTAGTGGTTGTTGTCAGCTTACAAGAATACAACACAGTCCACTTCGGTTCCCATCCTGATTGGGTACCTGATAAAAATAGATGCATCATTAAAAGCTAGTGAAAAAAGAAAAAAAAAACTCATTTATACAAAGCCTCATATTTTCATCCACATATCTAGGAAAGAGAAAGATGGACCTGGCCTGATGATATCGCCCATATAAGATGCATCTTCCTATTAGTTATGTGAGTTTGAACGAGTCTAGCTAGGTTATGCCTAGATCATAATTTTTTGAAATGGTCAAGCATATTACAAACAGTTCAAATACAACCACACTTTTCATCCGAAAAGACATCAAACATGACTTAACAACTCTATACAAGGGTGAAATAGGAGAAGCCGTAGGAGCCCAATTTATAACTTGAAAAATAGCTTGTTAGCCATTCTGCATTCAGATTAAATTCAATTCTTTAGATTTAAAAGCTTCAAGAAATTTGGAGTTTCAAGGCCTAGCTGAAATTAGCTAGGGAACTTGACTAGATGATTAGATAACTGGTCCCATTCCCTCTAGGTCAGGAAACTGGACTAAAATAATTGGTCCCATTCCCTCTAGCTCACAAAACTTGATTAATTGTCATTCAAGTTGAAAGATGACTGGTGATTAGTTACATTTTTGGACTTATCTGAGCTAACATATCATGCTTTCTTCAACAAAGAAATAATTTGAACCAATGGGCTGTAGGTGACGTGATAGGGATTTTGTGATCCTTTAAATGTTTCAACCTAAAATATGATTAGATTTTGGTTATATTTTGTATTGAACTTAGTTAATATGTCATTCTTTTTTCAAGCAAGCAGTTGTTTCAACCAATGAGAAGTAATCTAATGAGAGTGACATGTAACAAGAATATTGTAAACCTTCGAATGTTTCAACTTGAAATATGGTTAGAGGTCAGTTTTGTTTTTGGATTAGACTTATCTTCTCTTTAGCCAGACAGTCATTTCAACCTATAGATACTTTGACGTGAGTGACATGCTATGGAAATTTTGTGATCCTTTGAATATTTCAACCTAAAATATGATTATTGGAGGCCAGTTACATTTGTATATTAGACTTAGCTAACATGTGATATGTGATGCTTTCTTCAATGAAGCAGTCATTTCAATCAATGGTATTCTAATGTGAGTGACGTGACCAAATATTTAGTTTAACTCCTTCAACCTATGGCAAACAGACAATGCCATGAGAACTGAGAATCTTCCTTTTTTTGCCGTGTGGAATGGAAAGCTAATGCCTTGCAAATCACTCTCAAATGCCTCGAGAAAATGATGCCTCATCCATCGGACGCCCCATCTTCCTTTTTTTGCCGTGTGGAATGGAGAGCTAATGCCTTCCTTTTCTTGCCGTGTGGAATGGAGAGCTAATGCCTTGCAAATCACTCTCAAATGCCTTGAGAAAATGATGCCTCATCCATCTAAAGGGACCCTCCCATGAATTGAAAGAAGGAAACGCTCTTATGAATATCTTCTAAAGAAGACAACGTAAAATCCTACGCTCTGTTTGAATGCGTTCATGAATGGGATCTAAAGAAGGAGACGCCTGCCATCTAAAGAAAGCAAAGTAAAAATCCAACGATCTCGTGTAAGGCTTCAACCCTACTTGCTAGTCCATTTAACTCTGTTAATGGGTCCAAAAACTCAAGTGGATAGCAAGCGGACTTGAGTTATCTGGGGTCATTGGTGCTGCAAAGCACGAAACTCTATCAACGTCCCATGAAGGTAGCCCTTTCTTCATGCCCATAAACTTTCGCATTTTTTATGAGATTCTACCATCATCCCATAGGAATAGCCCTTTCTTCATGCCCATCAATTTTCGTGTTTGTTTTGATACTCTTTGTAGTGCCTCAAGTCCATTAGCTAGTTCAATTAATTAACTTTGTTAGTGAATCAAAACCATATGGCTCAAAAATTTGAGTAAAAGTTAAAAGATAGTATGTGATCTTTTATAAGCACATAGCATATTTCATGTATTTCTTTTTCATCCAATAACTATATTTGGGATATTGCAGTGCACCTACTGGGAGTCCCCCGAATCTTAGCTAATGAAAACTCCTGCGGTCCGAGCCAATGAAAACCTCCAAAGCGCCCATAAATTACACTAAGGAAAGAAGTCATCTTCATCACAGTCATTCTTTAGAAAAATGAAGAAAAAGAGTGTTTGTAATCCAAAAGAGAGCATCACACTCATCTAGAAAGAGAAGATCGAGAGAAATTTAAAAGGAAGGAATGTTTTCACCAAAATTTTTTAAAAAATAGACACCTCATCTCACAGCGTTAACGATAGCATCCAACATCCCATCATAAATTAGTAAAGGATTCAATGATAATCGCATTGATCATGCCCTTACCTCACATAGCTGAATGTTCAGAAAATGCTAGCCCATGATCACGTGCCCTTCTTTTTTTTTTTTCTTTTTTGAAAAAAAAAAATGAATTCAGCCATTCCCTAGTATTTGGGCAACTAGAAGGGCTAAGATTAAGGCCTCAGATCCAGCCCAAGGGTCTATAAAAACCCCTAAGGAAAGACTGAGCCCCAATAAAAAAAAAGAAAACCAGCAATTATCCTGAAATTCTGAAGCACATTATCTCAATTCTTCTAGAGAAGCTCTAGTCCACTTTACGTCTTACCTCTGCTCCATTTCACCTCTTACACTTGCCTAACCTCAAACCTATGGTAGGCACTTTTACACTTTGAATTCTAAACCTAAAAACCCTTGCCCTGTTCCTCCTCTTTGAGCCACAATAAAAATAAATGCCACTTTTACATCCTAGTTGTCCTTGTTTGATGACATTAGCCTTCCTAATAACCATGCCTAAAAACTCCTACACAGAGGCTTCCTCCACTCAGATGACTCCCCCTTCCATTCCAAGCAACACATGTTCGAGCCAGTCCAAATCTTGTCTACCAATCGTCAACCTGAATAACTTGAGCAATGATGCTATCCAAATAGCCATGAAGTAGTTTCAGTCCTTAAAAAATATGGGTCGTTCCTCAAAATGAGTTATTAGACAGAGTCTCTAAATTTGAAATAACCTATAGTGATCCAAAACCTTCCACAAGCTCAGGCTTAAGTCATTAAAGAAGATTTCAAATCATCAAATATGGGCTCCTATGCCCATCCTCAAGGCAAATGGCCACCTAGCATTTCTCCAACCTTGAGACTAAGGCCTTCAAAGTAGGCCTTTGGTTTCAATCAAATAGAACATTATTCCAAAGTCTCGAGAACTTCACAACAGCTCAAGTCCAAGTTCAGAAAGCGGCCCAAGCACAAAAGTGACTTGAGTGCCGGTCCAAAAGTAGCCCATGCTTGAGTTCCGATCAAGCCCAATTGAGCCTCAAAAGAAAATGCTACTCCTAAATCAATATCGGAAGGAGTACTGCTATTAAAGGTTTCTATCAGAGGCCTTCCCCAAATTTCTATATATTTTTATTTTTTTATTTTACTAAAACTCAGTTTAGACAAAATGGCTTAAAGTTCTTATTTTTAGTGAACTTAGAAACTCCCCCTCTAACAAAACAATTCCTTAATGCTATGGACCAAGAGGCAAGGGCCACCCAAAGTTCTCCATTGCAAGTTTTGAGGATGTTGAACCAATGTTGCATTAAATACTACTTAATATATCCGGCATGACCTTTGAATCAATTGGTAGACAAAGGATAATCTAGTCTGATGGAACTTCTTAGACACCTTTTCCTCCTAGATCAAGTATATACCACTATGAAGCTTATTAAGAATAATTCATTTTCAGTCACTTCGTTCTTCAAGTTTATCAACAATGGAGTTTGATGTTGACCTTATCGCTGGTCACCATTGAAGGCTTATGCTCAAGAGAAAATTAGGATTTTCATATGGCTGGCGTTGCATGATTAACTTCATTCTAAGAGATGGCTAGCGAGGAAAGATTGACAAGTAGATCAACTCTACTTATTCTGTTGAGTGTTGAGTTTGTAAACCATATGTCCGTCAAATGGCATTAGGAGAGACAGTAATGGAATTCTTTGGATGCTGTACTTGGAATTAAAGGATATCTCGCAACATTGCTCTCCATCTGGACCACATGGAGATGGTAAGGAGTCTGAAAGGCCTGCGATTAGCTGGTTTTAGTGCTAATTAATATGCAAATATGAATGGAATGTAATGCTAGCTTATTTCTCAAACATCAAAACTTAGGTAACTATGTCTTGACAGGGGCAATCTGTTCTTGTGGTACTTTTACAGTAGTGGGATGAGATGTGTTCAAGGACCCTAACATTAATTCCTTCCCTGCACCAAAAAAAAAAAAAAAGAGAAAAAGTAAGAAAAAGAAAAGAGTTTTCTTTGTTCCATCCGGAAACGGATTTTTTTTTCATCTCTTTTTCCATCCTATAAAGAATGATAAATTTCCATCCCCGTTTATTCCTGTTCTATTCTCATTGCGGACTTGTCCCTTTCATCCTGACCTTGCCAACATATATAATTTTTTATTAAAAATTATGAAATTAATAATATAACTAAAAAAGTTCTCACTAAATATATTAATAAATTTAATATTTATATTTAAAATTTATAATTTATAATTACAACTTAAAACATATATATTTATATGAAAATATATAAGAGTATTATAATATTTAAATATATGAGATTAAGACATGGAAATAGAGTGAGGTGATGATATAATTCGTGTCTTCATCTTTATCCAAACAAAAGATGAAGAATCCCCGCTTCGAATAAAGTGGGATGAGATGGATCCCTATTTTATAAGTTGAAGTTATTACCTTTACTTTTGGGACAATTTGTCCTCTATATGGGGATAGCTATTAGTTGATGGTTAATATGTCTAGTAATATGATTTTAATTCTTCTTTAGTAATTCATCCTTTTAATAAATAAGGTTCTTCTCTCTCTCCATAAAAAAAACCCAACGTGTACTTCATGCGAGGATCCTTTGTGCAGCCTTCTCTTTCCAACCTACGTCTCGAATGCATCTGCACAGCCATGTGCAAAATGTCGCTGAGTTGGTGATTTTATTAAAATTTTGGGCTCCATGAAACGAGTTGTTATGGAATTTGATAAGGAAAGCTAATAACTAGCCAAGAAGAAGAAAAATAGAGGGTCAAAAAAGGGAAGAAATATGGAGTTATTTTCTGCATACCTTTATTCCACAACTCCTAGGCTATTTATAAGCCAAGTGAGAATTTAAAAAGGGAAACAACTGAAAAATAGCAACAGGTTGTGGCACAAAATGTGGAAGAAGTTACAACCATTTATTGAAAACAAACTACAACTAAGTCCTATTCTTGAGGCAGGCTGTTGATGCTTAGGTCCTATTCTTTAGCCTGAAGATGCTCAGATGCTAGACCCAGTCTTATGGAGAGATAATACATATCATTCCTCCCCCCTTACAGTATCCTTGTCCGCAAGGATAAAAGCAGGGTAGGTCTTCATAAAACGCCAACGATTTTCCCAAGTGGCGTCTTCCACGGGTGCACCCATCCATTTAACCAAAATCTCGGTTTTGGGTCGGTAAAGGCCTTTTTGAATGACACGGGTGTCCAACACAGCTTCCGGTTGAGAAAGAATTTCAGATGCATCATAGATGGGAGGCAAGCGCTGGGAGGTAGAAGTGACAGAGCCGATGTGCTTCTTTAAAAGACTCACATGAAAGATGTCATGGATTTGGAAAGCCACCGGTAATTCAAGTTTGTAAGCCACAGGTCCGACTCGTGCAAGGATCTTGTAAGGACCAAAGAATCGAGGTGAGAGCTTCATGGAGCTGCGGACGGCTACGGTCTTCTGCCTGTATGGCTGAAGTTTGAGGTAGACATAATCACCAATCTCAAAAATAACTTCCCGACGATGTTGGTCAGCTTGGGACTTCATGCGGTCACGGGCAACAGTCAAATTCCGACGTAAGGTACGGAGAATGTCATCACGGCTGCGCAAAAGGTCATCCATGGCTTGAACTTTTGTTGTGCCTGGAATGTAAGAAAGGAGAGTTGGAGGAGGTTGACCATACACTGCTTCAAAAGGGGAGATTTTGGTGGATGAGTGGATGGAAGTGTTGTAACTATATTCAGCCCATGCTACCCATTCAGTCCATTTGGTTGGGTGTTCATGCGTGAAACACCTGAGGTATTGCTCGAGTGTGCGATTAACCACTTCCGTCTGACCGTCGGTCTGCGGATGATAACTAGAGCTCATACAGAGAGCTGTCCCCTGCAACCGAAATAAGGTCTTCCAAAATAGACTAATAAAAATTTTATCACGATCACTTACAATAGACGCTGGCATTCCGTGCAGGCGGACAATTGTTTGAGAAAGACTTGAGCTACTGTGAGGGCAGTAAATGGATGTTTGAGTGGAAGAAAGTGTGCATATTTGGACAAGCGATCAACCACTACCATGATGACATTTTTGCCGTGGGATAATGACAATCCTTCCACAAAATCCATGGAGATATCAGTCCAGATTTTGTTGGGTATGGGCAGCGGTTGTAATAAACCGGCAGGTCGTGTATTATCAGATTTGCAACATTGACAGACATCACAATTTTTTATGAAGTCTTTGACCGCGGTGCACATGTGAGGCCAGGTGAAACTTGCACAGAGGCGGCTCAATGTTTTATGATAGCCAAAGTGTCCCCCAACTGGTTAAGAGTGATGGGTGGATAGAATGGTAGGAATGAGCTGCGAAGAGGGACTCAAATAAATACACCCATTTTTGAAGAGCACCCCATCCCGTAAGGAATATTGTGGTGGTAGTGAACCCAACAGCTGATTATAGAATGGATCGATTGCTACCTCTTGCTGGAGTGTGGTCCACCAGTCTGCGATGGGCGAGGACACAGCAAGGAAGTCGAGCTCTCCAACCCGTGAGAGAGCATCAGCACCACAATTCTCTTTTCCTTTCTTGTATTCAATGATATAATCATACCTGAGAATTTTTGGTAACCACCGTGTTTGAGCCGGCGTTGTGATCCGTTGCTCCAACAAATATTTTAAACTTCTCTGATCCGTGCGAACGATGAAAGGTTTGCCGATGAGATATGGTCGCCATTTGCGAATGGCTTTGACTATTGCGAGCATCTCCTTCTCATATGTTGATAAAGTCAAGGCCGAGGGTTTAAGAGCTTCACTAAAGTATGCAATTGGCTGGCCTTGTTGTGATAAAATAGCTCCGATGCCTACTCCACAAGCATCGCATTCGATCACAAAGGATTGAGAGAAATCTGGTAAGCGGAGGACTGGTGGAGATGTGAGCGCCTTCTTTAATTGGGAGAAGGCAACGGCAGCCTCGGAAGTCCATTGAAACCCATCATTGGATAATAGGCGAGTGAGTGGTGTAGCAATCCCTCCAAACCCACTGATAAATTTGCGATAATAGCCAGCTAATCCAAGGAAACCACGAACTCCTCTTGCCGAAGTGGGGATAGGCCACTTGAGAACTGAATTAATCTTGGCCGGATCAACTGCTACTCCTGCAAAGGAAATAAGATGTCCCAAGTATGCCACCTATAAAACACCAAAACAACATTTGGATTTCTTGGCAAACAATTGATTGATAGATAAAACTTGAAGGACTGCATGGAGGTGGTCGAGATGGTCAACCCAACTTTTGCTGTACACCAAAATGTCGTTAAAAAAAACTAGAACGAACTTCCGTAAGTAAGGTTGCAGCAAGTCATTCATCAAACTCTGGAAGGTGGAGGGGGCGTTTGTAAGCCCGAAGGGCATCACAATAAATTCGTAATGTCCGTCATGTGTCCGAAAAGCAGTTTTATGAATATCAGTCTCTTGAACCCGTATCTGATGGTATCCGGCATGGAGATCGAGCTTGGAAAAATACCGGGATCCATGTAATTCATCAAGGAGTTCGTCGATGATAGGGATCGGATATTTGTCTTTGATGGTAATATTGTTGAGAGCTCGATAATTAACACAAAACCGCCAACCACCATCGGCTTTTTTGACGAGCAATACCGGTGAAGAAAATGGACTGGTACTGGGACGGATCATACCCGAGTCAAGAAATTCCTTCACCATCTTCTCAATTTCTGCCTTTTGATAATAAGGATAGCGGTAGGGTCGGACACTCACAGGTTCTTGATTTGGTTGTAATGGAATGTGGTGATCATGGGTTCGAACTGGTGGCAAGGTATGGGGCACAGCAAAGACATGCTCAAATTCAGTGAGAACTTGGGCGAGATCAGCGGGGTGGTCATTAACTGAAGCAGTTTCATGAGTTGGGATGATTTGGAAAAATAAGGGAGTGCCATTGAGGTTGAGAAGATCCTTATCGCTTAAGGCAGTGACCGTTGGTTGCCTAAGGCCTTGGAGCATACAAGGTTTACCTCCTTGCTGGAAAGACATGGTGAGCTTGTTATAGTCGGTTTCAATCGGCCCAAGGGTGGCTAACCATTGAACGCCCAAAACCACTTGACATGCTGCTGCGGGTAACACGTAAAAATCAGCTTGAATAGGAAAGTTTTGGACGAGGAGTGTGAGTCCAAGGCATCGCCCGTCACAATTGATTTTGTCCCAATTAGCCACCATGACTTGCAACTTTTGATCACGTGCGACATTCAGCCCAAACTTCGTGACTATGGCTTGATCAATGAAGTTGTGGGTGCTCCCACCATCAATGAGGACTGTCACCGCTTTATTTTGCAATTTACCTACCACTCGGAATGTTTGGATGTGCTGCCCCTGCTATTGCATGGAATGAGATTTCAGGAAGGGATTCTGTTATGTCGGGTTCTTCAAGAGGATCCATGGTACTGGTAGGGTCGAGTAATGGCGATTCCTCTATCATAAACAATTGGGGTTTTTGACAGCGTGACCCGAAGTAAACTTCTCATCGTAATAGTAGCACAGCCCTTTTTTGCATCGTTCTCGTGCCTCTTGACTGGTAATTCTTCGGAATGGTATTGGAGCGATGGTCGAAGGTTGACCCACCTTGGGTGTGGGTGGGGGCCCGAGAACTCCGGCTGTGTTGTTTGCAGCAGATCGTGGGGTAAAGGCTGCCACTTGAGGACGGAAGTAACTGCTCCCCTTTTTTTGTAGCGAGTTGCGCTCTTCAATTAGGCGGGCAGCTCCAATGGTGTCGGCTAAGGTGCGTGGTTGTTTGAGTTTGACATCTAGTCATATGTCGTCACGGAGTCCCGCAATGAAACATCCAATCAAGTAGTTTTCGGGTAACCCATCAACCCGATGTGAAAGCATCTCGAAGGTTTCTTGATAAGTAGCAACTGTGGAAGTTTGTTTGAGGCGGGTCAAAGCTTCCGAGGGATCCTCATAGTCGGTGGGGCCGAAGCGAAGCAATAGGGCCTTGGTTAGCTCGCTCCAATTTAAAGGACCTCTGAACTTGGTCAGCCATCGAAGCCATTGGAGAGCTATACCTTCCAGGTGAAAGGAAGCAAGTTGAACTTGTTGGTCAGGAGCCACATTGTTGAAATCAAAGTATTGTTCAGCTTTGAAGATCCAGCCCGTCGGATCGTCTCCGTTGAATTTAGGAAATGAAAGTTTCAAATGTGCATGGTTTCGGTCGGGGTAGTTGTTATGGTTTCGATCAGGGGTGTTGTTGGTTTTAGGAAGAGGCTGGTTATGGAAGGTTTCGGCTGGGGCAAATGGATTATCAATGGGAGTGGTATTTTGTGAGACTCGCATGGCTTGGAGTTCTGTCAAAACAGTTTGGAGGGTACCATGGATTTGGTCGAAGCTGGACTCGTGGCGAGCTAGGATTTCGCTGACTTCATTGCGAACTCAGCATTGCTTCTGGCCCGAGTGTCCATAGAACCAGGCTCTGATACCAAATGTTATGGAATTTGATAAGGAAAGCTAATGACTAGCCAAGAAGAAGAAAAACAGAGGGTCAAAGAAGGGAAGAAATATGGAGTTATTTTCTGTATACCTTTATTCCACAACTCCTAGGCTATTTATAAGCCAAGTGAGAATTTAAAAAGGGAAACAACTGAAAAATAGCAACAGGTTGTGGCACAAAATGTGGAAGAAGTTACAACCATTTATTGAAAACAAACTACAACTAAGTCCTATTCTTGAGGCAGGCTGTTGATGCTTAGGTCCTATTCTTCAGCCTGAAGATGCTCAGATGCTAGACCCAGTCTTATGGAGAGATAATACATATCATGAGTTTAGACTCTTTTGCTTCCACGTCATTTGTTTATCCCACTTTCCACCAACCCATTTAGTCTTTAAGGAAAATTTATAGCAGTACCGCAAGTGATTATCACAGGGCTCTGATGCGCAATGTCTCCATAAGCCGAGGCACCGTTTTGAGTTTAAAAAAAAAAAATCATGTAGGAAAATTTTGAAGTGATTGATATTATTTAAAACAATGGCTTTTAGCATAGCCAAAAAGGGGAGTGATAAATGAAGGAACTCATGTAGGAAAATTGCGGGCAGGGCTCATTTTGATCGAGATTGGTTAAGTCATAGTCGTCATTTGAATGAAAGAGATCGATGAAGTGAGTCTTCAGTTGAACAATGGGAAATGCATTGGGGCCACAATTACAACTAAGAAAAGAAAAGGAGAAAATCCAACCCAACCATGCCACAAACCCACAACTTCAAAAGCCAACTAAGGGTGGTTGAAGAGAAAATCGAAGGAAAGGTTTCCTTCTTTTTTTTTCCTTATGTTTGGTTGGAGAGAGAAAGAGAGAAATTATGTATGAGGCTCATGTATGTTTTCTCTCTTTTACTGAAAAATAATACCATGACAAAATAGTATTTTCTTTTTTGAATTCTCTTTTTCTCTCTCAATTAAACAATTATAGTATTTTTTTGAGAAATTAAAAGTCGTAGTTATGATACTACAATGGCTGTTATTCTAAAAGCTTGGGATGGAGTTGACAGAGAATAAAACTATATAAACAACAAATAGAAGGAAATTAGAAGATTAATTTTATATAAAAGGAAATTTCAACAAAGCCAATATGAGAGGGAGACCAAGAAATCCAGAGAAAAATTATCATAGATCAAGAAACAGGTAAATATTGGATGAAAGGGATCCAAATTAATGAATCCCCTAGTTTTAGTAGGGTTCTCGGATAATATTTGTTGTTTATCCTTGTTAATATTATCATACACTCAAAGCTTTTTATATTAGCAGATAAACTTCAATCAAAAGCTTGTATTATATTCCAAAACCTCACTATTTACCTCCACAATGAACTCCATTCAGTTTCTACGGCTTTGAGTAGAGTAAGTGTAATTCTGTCACCCTTCTTATGCTATGTGAAACAAATACATGGAGCTTGAAAATTGTAATTATATATATAGATGAGAAATAAGAAATACATTACATACACGGCAATGAATTTACAATGCCAAGTTGAGATTGAAGGCCACTGGAACATAACATATTTTGGGCTGATCTGAACATCATACAGACACTAGAACATTCTATACAGGCTGTTACTGATCGATGGCTTTGCCCCTCATTACAACAGGGGAGATCAATTTCCACACTGCATGGTGACAGATATGAAGCATCAGTTAAGTTATTCGACAACATTGGTACGAAATGAAACTTTAAATTCTGAATTTATCTTGTCAAACACTCATATAAAATGAAATCAAATTCTAGTGCCAAAAACAATGAGACTGATGTTGACTTCTATTTAATTTGATTCTAGGTAAAAATTTTATGAATTTTCAGTTTATCAAATATCTTTTTTTTTTGGAGAAATACCAATTCTTTTTTCTATTCTTAGAAAATATGTCCTAAAGTTAGTTCAGACTTTACAAGGATGAAATGAGGAGCCTAAAGCAAATTAGGAAAAGGCCTTGATATAGAAGTCAAAACCCAATTTAATTTAACAATTTAAGCTGTTAAATTTCGGGATTATCATTTATATCAATCAATCTATTTCCCATTAAAATTTACGTATGATCCTCAATAGATTTGATTGAAAAATTCAAGATATACTAGAAGATAATGGGTTGGCAAATATAAATATATATGTATATAGTTGGTTGACATATTTTATTTGTCTTTCTAAAAATTAAAGGATCACAAGCAGCTAATCCTATTCTTCTGCCTTTTTATAAAAGAATTCAAAGTGTGCTAAAAATTTGGTGTGCCTTGGAACAGCATGAAATCACAGATAACTTTGAAATTACACTTTGAATAAATAAATATTCTGCTAAGTTGCCACAACTCTTATCCTGAATTTGGTCCAAGAATATTGTGATTTGGCTGTGTATGTGCTTTTTAAGCGAATTTCAATAGCACACAATGTTTCAACACATAAAAATCATAAAACATTAATTTAAAAACTAAAAATTCAAATATACCAACTACTAAAATAGTTTTAATTAATCAATCAAAAAATTAAAAAACAAGAAACCTCTCACTATCTTCACTATATACCATTTCAAAATTCTATTCCAATGGATTGACAAGAGTTAGTAGAACTTCTGCGTATATCATTATTAATATACCAATAAAAAGTTTAGCATAACCAACATTACAACAAAAATATCATTATATATGCGCAACTGTTAGAAAGGCGAACAAAATCCATACCATAAACGAAAGAGATCGATGCCGGGGTCGGAGAGGAAGGCCGCGGCGAAGGAGGTCGACGCAGTCTTCTCCACGCGGCAGTGGCGGAGACGAGGGGCAGCGGAGGAGAGGGAGAAAGGAGGCAGCGAGCTACGGGCGTCCGCGACAACAGGGTTGACGGAAGACTGGGAAGCGGGGACGGAGGAAGCGTTCTCACGCGAAGAAGGGACCAGTCGAGGGAGACGGCAACTTCCAGGCCATGGCGGCAGCAGAGAACGGCGTCGAAGGAGAAGGATGCGGCCGATGATGCTGGGAGTGGATGTAGGGGAGACGGAGGAGGAGAGGCCGTCAGGAAACAGGAACGAAGGCGCCGGTGGCTGGGCCTCTACGGCGTCGAGAAGGAAATAGAGGAGAAGGAAGAGGCCGAGGTCGATTGCTGCGACGGCGAGTTGGGGAGCAGGGACCGGCGGGTTGATGAAGACAGAGACGAAGCCGACGGCGACGGAGAAGAGTGAGGGCCTTGAGGACCCGCATGTTGTCGGTGGCGGCAAGGATGAAGAGGGAGAGAGAGACAGCGGCGGCGGCGAAGTTTGCTGAGGATCCGGCGACAGCATCACGGAGGAGAAAGGCGGTGAGGTTTGCGGTGACGGCCGTGAAAGAAGAGAAGGCGACGGCCGACGGTGAAGGAAGAGGGAGGAAAGGGAGAAGAGACCGGGGGGCGGGGGGGTCCGCAGGTGGAAGAAAGGGAGAGGAAGGAGGAGAAGCCGGGGCTGACGGCGAGCAGAGGGAGGAGCGGAGGCAGACGGCAACGTTCGGCGTCAAAAAATGGCGACGCTGGAGCTCGGCGAGGCCATGGAGGGACGGAGAAGTTTGTTTTTGTTTTTTGATTTTTGTTTTTTTTGTTTTTGTTTTTGTTTTTGTTTTTGTTTTTTTTTTTTTTTTTTCGTTTTGTTTTGTTTTTTTTTTTTTTTTTTTTTTTTTTTTTTTTTTTTTGAGAAGATTTGGAATGCAGGGTATCAGACATGTACTCTCCCAATGAACATCAAATCATCAATACTCCATCTGATATGATGATAATGGTGCCAACAATCCAAATGAAGTGAAACCAGCCTTCGTACATATTAAGATAACTTTGAAATGTAGTATCTTGTATGGCACGTCGTCTTCTGATTGAATGCCATCCTTACAAACTGAACAACGAATTGTTAAAACTCCATCAAATAGTTAATTAAGCTAAACATACTTCACAGAAATTTCACTTGGAAAGATTGTGTATCTATCCCAGTTGAAAAAGTTGCCATTACAATTGCACAGATATCAATTAGAAAGCTCTGCAAGGTAAGAATCACAGAAAAAAATTATGACATTCAGTGGAAATTTCAATAGTTGAAAGATAAAACATTTACTTAACTGCAACTAACATCCTGAATGATGAAACTTATACAGATAATCAATCATATATTAGCATAGGGTCAAAAGAAAGATTGATAGAGCACAAATCGTATTCCGTGTCCAGCAATGATGCACCTCACTAACTACCTTATTTAACAATTTCTTTAAATATGGATATACCTAAATTATGGAATTATCAATTGATATCCAATTTTTCCACTTTTATATAAAATTGATATAGCAGCCAGTACAATGAAATATAGATCAAATCCCTTGTTTAATATGCTCTCACATATTTACAATGAAATATAAACCTATGCATCCAAATTTCATAGCATTGTCTATCTGTGCTAGATTTTAACATTCCTTCTATGGTAGTTTTGAGCTTCATCATTAGATATATATCCATCTCCTTCGATCGTAGGAACAAATTCTGATATTGATGCTTTGATTATATTTATAGAAAAGGGTTCAAAGTCTAGTCAGAGCTTTGTACTTTTGTTTGTTTCTCTAAAAGTTTTTGAATTTGATATTTAGTCTCTAGTAAAATGAAAATATTTCCTTTTTTTTTCCATGTTCTTGACAATCAAAAAGTGGAAGTTGTAAACAAAACTTCTCATCAGTCCCTGACTAATTGAACAGTGATTTAGCAACCAGTGACTTACCATGTATTGGAAAGGAAAAACGATCCTAGTGAGTGCTATGGAAAGCGTTTGACATGAAGAAGAGGTACAACAAAGTAAATGATGTTCTTTGAATTTACATGATGAGTTGATCGCAAGCAGCATAGGAGCAGACCAAGGCAAAATGCGGGAAGCAATAATGAAGGTCTTACAATATCTCTAAATATCTAATATCTGTGACATACCATGGCCAATAAGGGCCAACAACGACCTCATTGTACAATCAAACAAAAGCAAAGATAAACTTTCAGGTATCTGTCTTTTTTACCAGTGTGTTACTCTAATCATCCTCCTTAGCCATTGCCTTTTTCGTGTCATACATTTCAGAGTGTGAGGTTCACTGTGATGGTGCAAACTCATTTTGTTAAGCACTCTAAGCCAATTAAACAAATCCAATTCTTAACACGTTGCTAGAGCACAAATGCATAGGAATTAGTCAAAAAGTGAAATAATAATTCTAACTGCAACGAAAACTATCCAAAATTTAAGCTTTAGGTTAGAGCTCCTATTCTTTCAGAACAGCCGTATGTCTAAAGAGGATTCTAGAAGTCTTATGTTGATGATCCTAGACAAGCATAACATTCAGATTAAAAGGCAATAGTCCAATTGAACTTTAGGATTTTTCAACACGTTGAACTTTCACCATTTAGAAATGCATAGTTTTCCATGAACAACTTTTCAGACTTGTCTACAATCAAGAAACTCAATCTAACATGAACACAATAAGTGGTAGGTACCATATAGCACATAGTTTATTATATTTGGACGGCTTGTCCTAGCGTTGGGATGTCCTGCTGGGACCTGAAAATATGGTGCCATATATGTCAGGCCACGTCATTAATTCAAATGCTGAGGCATATGCAACAGCTCATGGTAAACAAAATGAGTTTGTGATGACTTGTGTGTCGATGTGTACAAATGTTTGTTAGATGAGCTGAAGGTCACACTAAATGGAACCCAACACTAGAGACAAAACAAAGGCATCCCTACATCATGCTTCCATTTTGTGGGTGTTGTAGTTTTCTTCATTTTGTTTAGAATATATTGAGTAAATCAAGCATAATTAGTACATGAAGATTTTATTGGAATACGCAATGCTTGAATTTCAATAAACTCTATTATATTTATTTTGGCTATAAATAAAAAAGTTGAGAAAACCTTATTTTGTTTATTATGACTATATCTACAAAGAACTATTTGTTAGAATGACTAAAATTCATGCATACAAGCATACATATGTACATATTTAGATATATTTATTTTAAAATGCATAGACCATAAGCAACCGCTTGGACATTCAATTTAGATGTCTTATTGTGCATTTTAGAACAACGTCATATATAGCTGGAATAATCCATTTCTGTAGTCACTTGATGCATTTGTACATATTTACATATTTTTAGTTTATAGGTATCTCTAGTAGCATAGATACAGTGTAATCTCCAAATATGATGACCCATATTTATTTTAGATCATTAATTTTTATCGTTCAGATTTACTAATCATTATGTAGCTTTTTTGTGTGAATCTATGTGTTCTCATATGCATAGGAGCATGCAAGCGTTTTAGTGTTCCTGTCTCATTCTATGAAAGCAGTTGAATGGTGTGGACAAGCATAAGGGTGGTGATATGCTTCAGCTAATATTGTTATTTTGAGAGCAATAAACTATAATTTGACTCTTGTGCCCCTTAGTATTGAATGCTATGTTGTACTAAAGGGAAATTTGCAACCCTTTAATATTTAAGAATATGGTTATTTCAATATCTTTCCTATATTAAAGTCTGGTGACATGGTTTGGGAGAGAGAACAACTATTAGACATACTGAAAATCTCATTTAGCTAATGAACAAATGGTAAGCATGTTTGATCTTTGGGGTGTTAATAGTAAAAGAATAATTCCTACTATAATCCATATAAATGAAATGATTATGAGAATATTTGTAAAATATATAACTAGAGCTAAAAAAGTTTATTGATGTTCATTTACCATTCGCCTAACATTTATGTCATGTGAAAGATCAAATACCTACAAAGATATTAAGGAAATTCTTACCTAAGTTCGAAGCTTGTAATTTCATATCTAGATTGAGATTAATCAATTTTAAATAAATAAATAAATTTTAAATTAATACAAAATTTAAATTAAGAATGCTCTTGAAGAAAGTAAGGGATTAAAAAACAATAGCATTTCAACAGAAATATAGAAAATAGTGCTATTGAAAAATTTCAATGGTGCATACCTTGGAATATAGTAATATAATCATCATTATTTTAACCAAGATTGCAGTCAATGTGATGAACAATATGTTGATAAAGCAAGATGTATCCATAACATATATGATGTACAAGAGAACAATCCCAAAAAGGAACCAAGGTAGAAAATGATCGGCAAGAACAACCCAAATAAGCCACTGGAGGTAATAAAAGATCAATATAGTTAGTATCAATCTCTAGAATTTAAATAAAATAAGCTCATTTTTACATGCCAAAAAAAAATCTAAAATGACAAAATAATTTCCATTAAAAAATCTTAGGACTTAAATTGCATAAATATGACAAAATATCATTTATCACAAATTATACCATAAATATTTGGGTTACATGGACCTCAATTTTATTTACCACATAAAATGTTAAATAATGTTATATAAAGGAACATGATCCATAGCAATTTCCAATGCAGTTTTATTCATTTAATCAAATTTATATGTCAATGTTGGAATATATGCCTGAAAAGTCATTTTTATCAATCACACTATGCAGCGTTTCATTTCAAAATTTGTTTTATGGATTTGCTTTTTAATTATTATGAGAAGATATTAAAAAATGGTCCGAGACGTGAAAGGATCTACATTAAAATGAAAAATGAGATTCAAGCTACACCATAGGGAGGATATGTTTACTCTCCAGAGTTGTTGCGGAGATTTTGGGAAGATGATCCAACATCGTGATATCATGGAATTTAAATATTGCAAGGTTAGTTAAGGTGTAAAAAAATTAAATAATTCACTTAAAAGATCCAATAATCCTAAACATAGATAATTGAGACATGACCTTCTCATGTTGGATATAAATATAATAAATGTAACTATATGTCTTAGCAGTATGTGTGTTTCATGTGATTTAATTACCACAAAACATAAACAAGCCAGAAATCTAATGGCAATAAGTCTTTCTAGTAGTTTCTAATAGATGGATTTGATCTATCCTTTCTTCCTTTCATGGATATTGCAACTTACCACTTAACAGTTGCAAATGCATCTAGTAATGAATGGATGGACCAGATCAGCTTACTTGGACAGCATGATCATCCATGGCTACAAGTCTTTCTAATAGATAGATGGACCATATTGGCCTGTCTCATCTATTTAATGGACAGAACCAACCATCCAGTTGTTGCAAAAAGATTTTCTGATAAAGGAATGGATTTTATCAGCACATCTGGTCTATATTAGTAGATAAAGCCAATGATTCAATGGTTACAAAGGCTTTCCTACTAAATAAACTTATCAAAGAAAGCAACCGATGATCTTAAAAGTGACAAAATGCCGCACTGATTCGTATATGGACCAGATTAAATTGCCTCATCTATTTAGTGGACAAAGCAGCCTATCCAATGGCTGCAAACATCAAGCTCATGAATATCGTGTTTGGAGTGGAATAATGAAATATCGAAATGGAATAAGCAAGCGTGATCCTAATGTGTTGAAGCAAATATATGGCTTCTTTAAGGCAGTAACCATGACTGGGCTCAGCTGATTTTCTTTAGATATAGGTCCAAGCTAGGTTTATAGTTACCAATACCTATATTACAGTGTGCCAGTGTACCAACAAATGGTATGCCTCCCAGTACAGACTTTATAATTTCAATACGTTCTACAGCCATTCCCTTGATCTATTAGACCTGGAATGCCAAGCATTAAAGGAGGCTATTTGTTGGTTAGATAATAAAGCATGCCTCTTGGAGGAACTGACCGATAATGTTGTTATCCCTCCTTTGCTTCTCCTTATACAAAATTCTACTACTTGACATGTATCAGGAAATGTTGGCTTGTCCTTCGTAATAATTTCCTGGTTTACATACAAATTTTGTAACTATATATATCATTCAAGAAATAGGATAACAATGCATCGGGCCTTCTTTGTAATACCCTATTTTTCCATATGCATGAACAAAAATAGTTCTTTTAGTGTTCAACAACAGTATCTAAGGCATCTATTGCCGATAGCAAATATTTTAAAATCTAGTACTTAGTGTTAGTACTTTGACGTTGTCAATAAAATTGCATAACCTTGATAATTATAAATATAAAGAGGAAAAAAGTAAAATGCATTGTTGTGCTTCTGGGGATGATGTACTACCATTGTTTTGATTGTAAATCTGGCATCCATTGACTATCCCACCATGAGGCCTATCTACTGGTCGGTATAATAATCTACTATATAAAGAATTTACCTGGATAACATATAAACAAGAGAAATCAAGGTTTAGTTACCTTTCTTGAACCAATAAAAAAACATAAATTGTATATTGCATGATGGCAATTTTTTTGCCAAAATCTT